>KZ062601.1:0-121244 GCA_002091835.1 Anopheles maculatus
ACAGAATCATGGACTTCGACTGAGTTCTAATTATATTTGTTTGAAGTCCAACTGAAACTAAAACATAGTTATGTTTCTCTGCTTAATAAATAAGTTTGTGCATTTGATTTTAATCATTACATGTCAAATTGTGAAGATGTAATCTGTGGTAATGATGAAAATTGAAGTCCTATTATAGATGAGTCCAGCTATGCTATCAGTTCTTGAAATCAAAATAACAGTAATGTATGTCGTGTTGAATCAATGTCAAATACTAAAGCAACTAAAAACAGTTCCATGAATACACTTGTGGTCTGCTATGAGTGGCAAATACTGTCTGCAGCAAATTGAACATAAAAAAAGATGCAAATGTATATATAAATAAGTAAAGGTCACTCATCAAAAAACCTTATCTATTAATACTAAAAGCGTGTGTGCGTTTGTGCGCTATGGAACGTGCACCACATCAAACAACGTAGTGGAAAGTAATAGCTACTCGTATCGCAGCAAAAAAATCAGCAAAAAACCCGTGCTTCATTGTTTTTGTTTTGGTAAAAGGGACGCAAATAAAATGGCTCACTATGGCCTCTTGTTTTGCCATTTTTCAATTACTAATTGTTCACCCGCTACTATTGCACAACCTTTTGCACACTTTTGTGCGTTGTGGTTTGGCTTTTTTTTTTTGACTACCATTTGCGTTTTAATATTTCTTCTTTCATACAACATAAAACCGTGGTTCCATCAATGCAAAACACAAATAAACCACCTGCGCGGATTTAATTTTGTTTCGCGGGCCCAAATAATACCACACACACACGCGGGCATAATAATAACATCGTTGGTAATCAAAATTTGCCACTAAATTACCGTGAAACATGCGTTGCAGTAGGCAACGCGTAAGCATAACCGGATGCGTTTGATGTTTTGCGTTCGGTGGTCGGGAAGATGCAACGTCGTGCTTCGTTCCGGTCGGTCCGAAATCAAGATGCCAGCCAGCCACCGTGTGGAACAGTTTCGCGTAGTCGGGCTAGCAACCGGCACCTCAACTAGCGCGCATAAACATTACCCTTACTAATCTCCGGTATCATATCGGTTGCCCATAGTAACGCTCGCGGTAGTATCCTTGCTCTTTGATGATGCTTGCGATATGTGGTTTTGATGGTTGACAATTTTGGCCACGCCACACCGGATCGGTACCGCCGTGTGGTGTCGCATTAAATGAAGCAGCAAATTACCGCTTGGGTTGGGTCTTAAACCATGGCAATGCACGGTTACTCACACCCATCCCCATTAACTAACGCCCGTCTTTGTGGTGCATGTGTTTGGTGTTGAAGAACAAAAGCGAACCACTATCGTTGGCGCGTGTTTTGTTTTGCGCACGTTTCCCACGCGGTGTCTGATAAGCGTGAAAGTGAGTCGTGAACTTGAGGCGTGTATGTATAGTTTTTTTTTTCTAGGGTGTGGATTCCTTTTACATCAATGTTGCATATAGCAGCATTGAAAAGTTTGATTAGTTTTGGAGGAGAATGTCGGAGAAGTAATTAAAACAAAGCTTGACGGCGTAAGATAGACACAAAACTTCACACAAAAGTCATCCAATAAAGAATGATTACACTGATGGAGCCTTCAGCCAATGTCTCAAATTATTTCTAGTAAACTATTCGTACTTCTTTCGAAAGAAAATTAGTCGCACGTTAGGCGAACATAATCAAAATTAATCGTAGTTCTCAACTGTGTTTTGCAAACCGATCTTTTGCTATAACAACTCAAATAATTGGCCCTAAAGAACCATTTTATCGTATGAAGCTGCTCAAGCATTAATTTCATCATCATAATTATTCAGTTATGCGCTATAAAAAAATCTTATTAATAATAGAAAGGTTATAGATGATTTATAGAACCGATCTGTTCTCATTAGAAGACAAATCTTATCTGTAATTTCGTTCTAGCGAGCTATTAAAACATAATCAAAATAACGAAAAACCAATATTAAATGTAAACATGGGAATAATTGGAGCATTCACCAAACACGCTAATCTCTTCCAATGTGACCCAATTGGCGTGTCCCATTAGGTGCCATTAAAATTAATAAGCTCCAATAGGGAAACCACCCATTTGACCCTTTTTCCCAAACCCGCGCGCGTTCGTCGGTAGCGTCAAACAGTTCGTAAAAATTTAAACCGGACAAGCCCACCGAAAACCTGACTCCACGGCTGTGTCACGTCCAGATAATGAGCACATTAGCCGATCCAAGAGATCTGCTGCTTATCGGGCGAGGTATTAATAAAGTGAACCGTTGAGCCAACGCAGACATTGGCCCGGGTTGTTGTGCAATGGACGACGTTCACTTCTTCTGCACCATGAGACGAGCTCGGTCGATCCCATACGCACAAATACTCGTGCAAACCAAAGTGTGCTGGGCAGGCCCTTCAAACCTGATCGGGAAAGTTCGTTGATTTATTCTACTTAATTGTAGCCAGCAACGGACGGCGCGTGCGCCCGTCGACAGGTTCATAGATCGGACGCACGCAAGCGATCTCGTGACATCACGTCGTAGCTGGACGGACGTCACACCTTCGGCATTTCTTGAGCGGCCTTCGCCCATTGTCAACGTGATCTTATGCACATCTTGTGGCACTAGAAACACCTTGAGATCGCGAGGTGCCGTGACAATAATATCCGAAAACTAGCCCATTTTTTAAACTCGACTGTTCACGGAATTCTATACCTCCACCCGTTGTGCACCACTTTTATTCGATTGGACGCTCACAGCGATATACACGGTGGCGCAATCGGAGGATATGGTGGGACATTAAACGGTCGGGGCCGCTACCGGAAAACACGAAGATGCCACACTATTTGCAACCGACGATCGGTTGCATTGGTGACCGCTGGCGAGGGTACAACCACAAGAGGCAGGTGGGAAAGATGTCTATTACACATCGGCGGTCAACCAAAACGACCGTGTAGTTCAAGTTCACGCACCGTGCGTATCGCTTTCTTCGCAATGGGCTGGGGTGTTCGATTGCGCAACTGTTGGAGTCGTCGGATGAGCTCGAAATGAATTATGGAAACATTAAAAAAAACGCCCGTCGGATGTGATCTTGATCTTCAGTTAATTGCTATAATATGGCGTATACAAAGACGCACACACCTATCATAAACTATCCCTCCCGATGGGGGAGGGAGTGTTACCGACAAATGTAAACCTTTCGTTTAGTGAGGTTAAAAAGAGAGCATACTTCTGAGAGTAGAAGAGATAGCGGTGTTTAAACTTTGAGGTTTGCTTCTGTGAAACCTAGGGCGGATATTGGTGTAAAACGTGTAACACATTGAGTACAGTTTGCTCTCTTTCAAGATTGGGCACCTCAAAATTTGACTGACGAGAGGCTTTCTAAGTCAGTTACGGTAAACATTATCAAAATATCACATCGATCATAATAAGTTATAGGCTTTAAAATCTTCAGCTTAAGAAAATAGCAACACTCGTTGTTATATAGCTTACTTAAAGTTGCTTTGGCGCCTCTTCGATTCCTGATAAATGAATCCTTTATGCATCTAAGAGGAATCGAAGTCAAAGGGATCATCTGAGCATAGATAGAAGATATCATAATTAAGGGTCCAATAGCGCTCTCCAACAATCTTCTTCTGTTTAGGTTATCCCAATCCGAGAATTGTTTTTTATGACCTGGAGTACACATTTACAGACATTTCTCCTGAAACACCCTCTAGCAGAACTGCACGTAACTATTATTTGCAGCTAGGGAGAGTAAAGCATTAAACTTTACGCATCAACATTGCCTTTTTTTAAGTGTCCCATTTAGAATTAGAGCACCGATATATTCCTTCTATTGTTGTGCATCTTTTAACAAAGCAACAGAAATGAGGTTGATTGAAAAGTGGCAAAGAAAACTATATCAACAACCTGCCGTCCCACAATTGTGGGATCATGTGTGTCTGTGGTGTAACGACCTTATTACTTCTTCTTCGTCTACTTCTACCGGTCAGCCTGGTCAGCAATCTCCTCCGAGGGCTCGTTAGCAGTGTTGACATCGACGGTTGGTCTAATCGTGCCATCAGTCCGGTCTGTGTGTCCTGTTGCAGAAATTCCCCACGTTTCTGTTGATTCGTTACACAAGTGCCCATTACACCATGCACACCCCCCAAGGATCAAGTTTTTGGCAGTATTCGCCCATCGATCTGACTGACTTATTTATCCACGGGCACACGGGCAACACGGGGGTTATTAGCATGCGATTTTAGATGTATACGTGACATTTGGACGCGCTCGCTGACCGGCCGCCGCCATCGTACATCGATCGGTCACGACTTTTCAATTAGACATGGCCACCGGTCAACTTCGAGCTCGGCTCGCTAGGGTCACGGGGGAGTTCACGTTCGGGCCAAACGGTGGCACTTCGCATTTTGCACATGCCAATTTCGTGTTGAAGTTTCAATTTCGTACACATGTTGGGCGAACCTTCCGATGGAACCTCCTCGCGGGCAGTTTGAACCAATTCTCCGGTGCCACTCCGGTTTGCCGGTGGCAGGCGAAAGGTGCCGATCGTGCCGAAAGATGGCGAAGAAATTGGTTGTCGCGAGCGGATCAGATAATGGACGGATCCTTTACGCTCGCGAGGGAGCGAGGTCGTTGGTTCGTTTCTCGTTTTTCTTTGCTTTGCAGAATGACTCATAGGTCGGCGTGCCGGAGCACGTGCACGTTGTCGTTAGGTTGTCGAACAAATAATTTATAGTGCTTTAAGGTTGAATTGACTTGTTATCAAAGTTCAAGCTGAATGTGGGTCAATTATTAGAGACTCGAAAACCGATTGCTTCGAACTAGCAAAGTTAATATTATTTAAATAGAAGAATACAACTTCAAGGGGTTCAAGTCTCATCTGGGCCGTTCCCCTATAGTGAGGACTGACTATCCAACTATGCGGTAACAATAAGTCTAGTAAGCCAAAAATGGCAGGCATGACCTAAGAGGTCGTTAGGCCAAAAAAGAAAAAGAATAAAACTGTAACAGAAACATCCAAACATAAGATAAAAATTAAACAAAAATGACAACAAATGAGAAAAATATTAAAAATTAAAAAAAAGAAGTTAAATCAAGTAACACATTCAATTAAACTTCATTATTTAATACCATACCTGCCAATGACATCAAACGTATCACTTTGTTGTAATATTTTTCTCATTTTATTAAAATCATTTTGATCCGTCACTTCCACAAATAGCTACATTTATTTTCCTCTTCATTTTTAACCTGTTATACATAAACTATATGTAATGCATGCATGGGGCCATGCACACTAGCGTGCCCCGTTGCCAAAAAACGCGTGCACTAGTAGTAAAAGCTCTCTTGTTACGAATTCGTTTTTCCTTCTTTGTTAGTTTGCTTGTTTAATTTACCGTTTCACCGTACCTGCTGTCTCTCTTTCCTTCCCTAAAAGCGTTTCAGTTACAGATGCTTTTCCATTTCACAGCGATCCTCTCTCACTCACTCACTCAAACCGGGGCCGCACATTGGTAGACAGTTCAGCCAGTTTACTAAACACTACGGTACGCTGTCCAGAAAATTCGTTCGCAGCAAATATATAGTGTCCCTTCACACGGTTCGATGTATACATTCCTTTACCTTTCTTTCGATTTTTTGTTTGTTGTTTGTACCGTTGCAAAAATTTTGTCAAGTAGCACTTTGATTGGTTCCAGGTTCCTTTAATGCAGTCTTTCTGTAATCCGTCACGGACGCGTACCGTCGTACCAAAAAAGCAAACGAAAAACTCTAACAAAGAGAAGGAAAACATGACATAAAACGTCAAATGCAATATAGAATAACGCTTTCTACCCTTTATACGTGTATTGGTAACCTTATTAACCTCTGGTTTTGTTTATATTTATAACCCTTCAAGCTCTCTGCTCGTGCGTAATCTTTAACATCATCTTTCGTTTTCAGTGAATCGTTTGACGATTTTCTTACTTTTCTTTCCCTTTATCTCTCTCTCTTTCTCTCTCTTATCCAATCGGGTGCGAATGTCCAATGTTTTGTATCCCGTTGAATTTTACAGCCAATCGAGAGCAACATTATATGTGTGATCAACATGAAGATAGTACATCTTTGTATGTGTGTTTTGTCTTTTCAATTGTCTTTTTTTTACATCTATTTTACTTCCCTTGCTCAATAATAGAGCAAGTAGAAATATTAGTGGTAGTAGCAGTAGTAGTACATTGATATGGATCGAAAAATCCAATTTTCTTAATGGCCTCTGGCTCATGGTATGTGTGCATCGCACTTTATCTTACTAACTTTGAACAAACACAGAAACATTGAAGCTCTATTTGCAGGCGATCTAAGTGGTATGGATTAATTAAGACTTGTCGGACATTTTGTTTTGCGTAAGGCTTTGGTTTGACATTCCTGGAAGTGGATTATTTTCTCCGGCTTTTGGATAAACGAGAGTTAACAGCACCGCTTCTAGGAAGCGAACAGATTTAATTGATAACATACTAGTGTGGTTTGTTGTGTATGTGTTTGTGTGCGTTGGATGCTAGGAGAATTAATCTTTTGGCACAGTTTTCACGTACCGCAACATCCGACAGTAACAGCAACAAGGCGGGAAATGGTAATGTGTGTATGTTATATGTGTGTATGTGTGTACTAGGTGCTAAAGGTAACATTCCTCTTCTTCGTTGACTCGCCTCTTGTTTTTTTTTTTTTTGGGAGGGTGGTGAGAATTTTCTTACAAAATCGGTGGCACAATGTCGTGCTTGTCGTCTTCGTCGCTCACGTACATGCGTGTCAGATCCGAGGCAACAGAAGCGGTCTCACAGGCACTGCCGTCCGTACAGAAGCGTCAAGAACGGTGGGAAGAAAAAGAAGTGGAAAAATAACATATAATTAACCGATAATTAACTCCCTTTTACTAGGTGCTAGAACTCAACTCGCGTGATACAAATTTAAAGGGCTTCTAACTTAATTAAGGATGAATTTATCACACCCGTGCCAGCATGACACCGCACGATTCACCGCCTGGAGGACGACGACGACGATCGTACGTTCTCTTCTGCTTGTAATCCACAGTCCCAGTGCCGAGGGGCAATCAATTATGGCTTCCCAAGTTGCATGCTGCCAAAGCACTGCGTTCATAAATCGTGCCAAAATGCTGTCTCATATGCGGCTCCACTCGGAGCTTGTTCAATGGTTATTGGAAATAAATCACCATTAAATGAACATTTCAATTCTGCAGCAGTGTTCGGTGAAGACAAAAAAAACACGGGGCACATTCGATGCTAGGAGCAGGAGCATGGAAATCATATTCTAGGCAGGAGTGACCAAGTGATAGTGTTATGTGGTATGGTGCAGGGTTTTCAAGCTTAACCAAAAATCACACGGCAGGACCGGGGTTCGAATCCCGGCGGACCGCCTCCCCGTACGCAGGACTGACTATCCAGCTACGGGTATAACTAAGTCACAGAGAGCTAGCAATTGCTAGCAGGCCAAGACCTACAGAGGTTGTAGTGCCAGAGAAGAAGAAGAAGATAGACCCATGCACGACAAAACGTATTTATACGATCATATTGATCCTCCAAACAGCAAAGCCTTTTTTTCATGCTTGCACAGTATGTGGGCCTTAAAAGAAAAGCTGCCTAATTTACAGCAGTTGCCAGCAAGTAGAGAGGAAACCAAAACCAAACTAAATAATAAACAGAAAAAATACAGTCTAGAAAAGAATAAAACAGTTTGGCCAAGTTAGTAAAAGAAAAATAGTTAATAAATAAAGCCAGAATAAAATAATGAATTGCAGGAAACATGACCATCTCGAATGAAGAATAAAACAAAATAAAACTACAGCAAAACCCAACCCAGTTTACCCGGCATAAGGCAAAAAATAAGAAAGCAATGCCATGCGGTATTTGTTTCATATCAGCACAAGAACAGCTGCAAATAGGGCGTAAATGAATAAAAAAAAATACTGCCAACACTCGTTTAAAATTAGCAGCCTACGAATTATAAATAATATTTCTTTAATATTGATTTGAAAATCATGAAAATAGAAAAATACCGAAAGCAAAAAAGTAAGAACTAGATGAAAGTAATCAAATATTGTAGGCAATCTGTTGGTCTCAAAGGCTTCGAAAAAAAAACATAGAAACAGAAAAATAGAAAAACAAGAAAATTGAACTAATTATTAACAGATTTTTTTTTTATTAAATTAACTTAATGATTTTTTTCTACCCCTCAGTACAACCTCGCTGTGAAATCCCTGCAGCAGAGACACACAGTTCCACTGCTACATGTGTTCAAGTCTCCCCTGTCCGAGCGGCATAATTTGTCCGCCCCGGTCAATCATCTAACAAGCTTGCATTTTGCCCATTTTACAAATCGTGTGTTACGTTATGTGAAAGCAAAGTCATGTTACCAGCGCAAACTGCCACCACCCAGCCACCTTCGTAGGTATGGTGACCTTACACTTCACGCGCTGTACAATGTCCCCAAAACATTATGCGCTCGCATAAACCACCAACGAACGACGAACGACGACAGTCGCTTAGTGGTGGACAAATTGATTCGCGCTGGAAAATTGATTGAACGCATAATTTATCCTCTCACCAGCTTCGGTCCGTACACCAGCGCGGGTGTACTAATGTTTGAGATAGTGTGCTGTCGGACAGCGCCACCTACCTGACGACATCATGCTCCTCCAGCACCGGCACCTCCGAGCTATCCAACCCATCGTCCTCATCCGCCGGCAGCTCGTCATCATCGTCATCGTTCGACTCGACGATGATCGAAAGGTCGGGCAGCATTTTCGACTGGGCGGCCGGTTTTCCGCCCGTCTTCAGCGTCGCACTCGGATGGGTAGCGTTCGCCGTATCGATAACCTTTGACGGGCCGGGCAAATCCAGCTTGCGCTTGCTGTAGGCGGCGACGGAATAGTGGAAAACAGGAAGCAAACATTGTGTTAACTTAATTCGTTACCCAAAAACCACGTCCGGGACAACAAGGTGAGGACGAAATGATTTTCGCACTCGGATCGGATCGATTCAGGTTAGGCAGTCTCTATCGGCAGTGGTAGTCTGCCAGCAAATTACGCTAATGAGTATTTTCCGGTCGTCCAGGGTTGGGGTTTAACCTTACCTCTGTACTGCCTTATTGCGCATCACTACATCGAGCCAGTTAGTTGTGATTTGAGGGCTGAATCTGAATATCGGGATGAGAGTGAAGAGAACAGGGGAGAATGGGATGTTATCAGTCGGTGCTATTGGTTGTCGGAAAGCTTTCACAGCTGGTACTGATTACTGCGTTCGGACTCTGGGTGTGATGGATTGTGTGGTTTGTCTGGGTGTGGGAAGTTTTCCCCACCTGGCCGAATATGATTGATGGTACGGAGTTATTGCGTCTTACTGGAAATTCAATAACGCAGACCAGATTCTCGCTTTCGTTTGCAAGTGTAATCAATATCAATTTGATGTAGGTGAAAGTTTGAAGAAGTTTAATTACTCTCCAGAGCCACTACCAATCCATCGCACACATCGTCGCACATCGAAGAATAAGCCAGCTGGTATGAGGAGAAGCAAGAGCAAGAAACGAGTTGGACACTACTAGTTAAAAGGATGCATGCATGAACTATCGATCTATGTGCTATTTGCCCTACTAGTTAGAATGAATACTTATGAGTAGTCACTAACCTAGCTCGTTAAAGTAATTAAACTGAACAGGTAACAAAAATACAATCTACACACTTATCTAATGAGAGAGAGAGAGTGTTGCATGAAAAACAAAACATTAACATTAAGTAAGAAGAAAAAACGCAAGAGAAACCTAAGATGCTACTAAAATGATCGTTTTAAGCGCAGGCACGGCCTAACCGTGCACGCACACACACTCGTGGAATCGAACGAGCGTACGAGTGTACACGGTATTGCGCCGGTGATTGCCTGCGGTCAGTAGTCAGCGCTAGCTCGTGTCCCAACCCAAATCCAACCATCCAAAACCCGGGTTCGCTCGGAATGCTAGACAGGAGCCATGCGCTTCCCCTGACGCGGTCCTAAAACACATCAAACTGAAAGTAGTTAACCTGAATGGTGTGTGGTTATGACTTGGCTAACTGGACCTTGATAATCCAAAGTTCTCTAACCGAGCATCGTTCGGCGGGCAAGGGTCGGCCTTAGCTTGTTTCTCCATCGAAAGCACCTTGTTGAGGTACTTGAGATCGAACTTAAGAATCGCTGTACGGGAAGAAATAGAAAGAAGAGAGAGAGAGAGCGTGAAGAAGAGCGTTGGAGAGATAGAAGCGTCGTGCGTCCGCCAGCCGGGGTATTGCAGTAAAAACAAAAAGACACAGAGGAAGAGAGAAAAAAGAAATCACGTTTATTGACTTGTTGGACATGTCCCCCGGGAGAAATGTTTGGGGCAGCAGGATTTCGTTTTACGGTATGCATTATGGAGCTGGGTAGGGTCTCCTGCTGCGCTCTACTTACATTTATCCAGTGGGCCGAGCTTGAGCGCGATGTTGTAGAGTATGTCCGCGGTCCAGAACTCTGGAATGCGCACAAACATCTTCTTCGCGTCGGCCGGTAGATGGAAGCCGAGCTTGTGAAGCAGCAGAATGAACGGTTGGTAGGACAGTATCGCAAACTGGTCCTGGTTCCAGGGCACAACCGGGATGGATTTCTTTTTCACTAGAGATTATTGAAGAGACAAGAATTTGACAGGATTATTGCACAGAAATATCTTTAACAAAGCAAAGTATCCTTACAGATGCAATGGTACGACACAGGCTCCATGACGACTTCACCGATACTGCCACCAATGCCCGTCGTCACGTGGATGGTACCGCTCAGCAGATTCAGCTTCACGAAGCAACAGTCCAGCAAACTCTTCTGCAGCCAAGCGATCAGTTTGCCGCGATTTTCCTTCTGTAGTCGATCGCGCAACACTTGTATGTCGTCGACCGCTTTGGACGATGTCTTCGAGTCACCGTCTTCCGGTTTTGGTGAGTCTGCCGAAGCGACCGAAAGAGCCGGCGTCTGAACGTTACGCTCATAGTCCGGATTTTCCACCTTCATCAGATCGTCGTACTGGATTAGCGTGATAATGTTTTGCTCCAGCAGTTGCTCAATGATGGAGAGACGCGTTTTCTGCTGATTACCATTCTCCTGGAACAGTTTCAGAATGTCCGCCACGACGCACTTGCTCTGACGACACTGCACGTAGTACCAGTGCAGTGAGTCCTTTTCCTCCTGTGTCCAGGTAACGAGCAGATTGCTCGATAGCAGCTGCGTGCTAATATCCGGCAGCGTTGTGGACAGTGTCAGTGGAGCCGGTTGGGGTGTGTTGATGAACTTGTGGATGACATACTCGATCAAATCGGACCAATCCTGGATATCGGCGAAAAGTTATAGATTGACGCATCACAAGCGGACAAAAACAAACCACAAGCAGCTCAACTTACATCACACAGCTCATACTCCGTCTCCCAGATCTGGGAGTACGTTTTCAGTATGCTCGGCTGAAACAACACATTGATCTGTCCCAAATCCCCCCCGACGTGGTGCATCATCGTAAAGATGCAGTCGTTCACGAATGCTCCATTCTCACGGAAATCTTCCAGCAGCAAACCGTACTGATGCATTATCTCCACCGTCGCAAATCTGCAAGCAAATCGGAAAACAAAAAAAACCGCGTACACAAAAAAGGATGGAAGAAAGAAGCAAACCAAGCCGGTTAGAGTCGGGAAATGTTTCCCAAAAACGGAAAACGGCCTTCCATTTGTGGTTCAATTGTGCTAGTTTGTTTGTGTGTGTTTCGTTTACTGTTTGATGTGGCCCAGCATGTCTCCGGGGATGCCATCGGCTGTCAGCTCCCGAACACCGTCGAGCAGCAGCAGGAGCGTGTGGTTCGTCACGATTAGGTCCTGCAGATACTGGCGGCTTTGTATGTTTGGATTGTAGCATCGGAGTAGCAGCACAAACAGACATCGTAAATCCTCCGTACCGCTTATCTGAAGCTGGAGCAGCTTAAGCTTTTCTTTGTCCTCCTGCAATTGGGGCAGGCGGTGCGTAGCAAGGGAAGATATTTATAAACACAAATTATAAAACCCAACTAGATGATTGGCACCTAGATGCGGCAGGAGCGAGGCTACTTACCTTTGTCAGGTGGGTACTCTTCTTGTACGTATCAAGAGCTTGCAGAAACTCTCTTATTGCCGTTACAACCTACCAAACGAAGGGACAATGGATAAAAGGGGACAATGCACCCAAAATAAGTATGTGCCACTCCTGTGGGAAATGCGGTCCGTGTGCTCACCAGATGAATCCTTCGCAAACAGGGCTTTATGTCTGTTTCGGTAGCTCTGCTAAGCTGTTCCAGCTGCTCGCATAGCATGACGCCCTCGTACGTAAGGTAGCTTATGATGTCGAACGAAAGGACACTGTTGATGTGCTCCAGGTCCAGCTCGAGCTGGGTGGCAAACTTCAGGAAGTACGTTACCAGCCAGAAAAAGTGCGATGTGTCGATTTGCACTTGCTAAGCATCGAATGAGATTAGAGACGACGGACAAAAAGAGGACAATATAGCATCGTTTTATTAAATTGTGAAGTTAAGACAAGTTCATATTTGCTTGCCAGTCTTATAGCGAGTTTCAAGCAAAAGCTCTGTACACTTGAATTAAACAATTGCGCCATTTTGTGGTGTGATCTTTTTTATCAAGCACATGACCATTTAACATCTAAAGTGAAAAGTATTACTTAACGTCGTGTACTTGTGTTTTGACCTGATAAACCCTGTAAAGCAGTAGCCACAAAACACAGCAACTTATGAATATTTCATCGCATTTCTTTCTGTCAGCACGTCCACAATTCTGCAGCGCAATTGCAGCGTAGTTAATGCTTCGCAATTACAATTCATGCTCAATGTCAAGCGGTACACTCGAGCACCGGTAAGTGCACTCGGGCACTCAACCAGAACCGGGAATATTAAATCGCACCGGAAGCATTCACCGACACACGTCAAATTAAACCTTTGCTCCTGGTGGAACTTACCAGATCCGACAGTAATTGCGTGTGCAGTTCGTGCACCAGATAGCCGTACCCTTTCAGCAGAAAGTCAACCGTAAACTCTTTCAGGATGTGCGATATATCGTCGTCGGTTGGGACGTGATGCATGAGACCCTTCATGTTGATGCTAACGGGTGTGGTCACAAGTGCCGGGAAGGAGATGAAAAGAAGGTGTCAAGAAATGTGGTAATGAAATCGAGCCGAAATGCTTGCTATTATACACTCACATGTTGCTCTTGCCCCGCTTTACCAGCTTCTTGCGGCGCAGTTCCTTCTTCTCCTGCACGGACACAGGATTGCGCTGCTTGTTTGCCGCATTGAAGCGTTGCTTCTGGTTGGAGGGTGGTTTCTGATGGATCGGTTTCTGATGCGGACTGTCGTCCTCGTTGCTCGAGGTGGAGATGGACTCTTTCTCCACCTGCGTACCATAGCCACAGTCGGAGTTTTCCGACAGCGAGACTTGTATCTGTTTTTGTGTTTGTTGTGATTGCTGCTGCTGCTGCTGCTGCTGTTGTGATTGCGATGTGGGGGACTTTGGAGGTGACTGTAGCTGTTGCTGCTGTTGTTGCTGCTGCTGTTGCTGCTGACACGCTTGTTGTCCATTGAGCGACTTATTGCACTCTTTCATTGCTTGCTCTTTAACCGATGTAACGGCGGACTGTTTGCAAAAAATGCCCGACGAGCTGCTGCCGCTGCTCGACGACGACTCGAGACTCTTGGAGCAAGGTCCACCTTTAGACTTTTTGGTCTGAAAAATAAAGTTAATAAATTATAAACCCAGCACTGTGCACAAGAACATACAAAGTTTCGGCTGACTTCCTGCACATCGGAAGTCTTCTGGTGGTCGCATAGGTTCTGCTGCTGCTGCTGCTGATGATGATGGTGCGCGCCAGATCCGTTGCAGGAGGGTTTACCGCTCGCGCCACCACAACCACCACCACCGCAGGTCGCCCCGCCCAGGATACAGCCGTTGTCCGTTGTCGCGTTCGCCTTCAGCGTTTGGTGGTACATCTGGTGGGATTTGATCGCCCGCGAGAGTATGATCTGGGTCGGGAAGTCTGCAACCATGCGCGCGTTGACCTGCGGCGCCTCGGACGAACATTCCTTGCTCATGGACGATGGCATTTTGCCACTGCCTAAAATGCAAATAGCGTTCATAAGTCCGGCTGGTTCAAAGTTCTGCGTTTGGTGCTGCGCTTTGTGCAGCAGTAACGATGGCTGCTGCCCGGGAACGGCCGACCGTTCCCGGCGTAGACATTCACCATTGTCGGACGAATCGGACGTCGGGTCGGACGTGAGCATGGGACTGGAGTCTCCGCTGCACTGCTTCGGCGGCGACGTGTTACTCTCGTTGTCTTCCGAACTCTCCGACAGCGTCGACTCGAACCACAGATTCAGCAGCTTCTGGAGGGTGCTGATGTGCTGATCCTTGTACATCAGCGCCACCAGCTGCGCCATTGTGACGCCCCAGTACGCCCGCTGTGGACAGGACATCAGGTAGATGAGCAGTTTGTCGATGCTCTGCGTGAACAGGTTCCAGATGATCTGGTTCTGGAAGGAGGTGTTGTGGCCCGCAGTCGGGAAGCTACCCGAGTGCGAACCAACTCCCGTGCCCATCTCCGGCACGTGCAGGATGTTGCGGAGCAGCAAAAGACAGTTGTTAACGCTGTCACATTGCTGGATGGAAAGCTTCGTGTCCCGTTCCAGAATACCTTTCATGTGGTCGATCACCGCCTTGGTGGTCTTCCAGTCCACGAACGCTTCCTTGCTCGTGATGAGCAGCTTGTTTAGCTCGAAGATCGTATGCCGACCGATCTCCGATTTGGACACGAGATCGACCGGCAGTAAACATTCTACCGGCACGGTAAGATTCACCAGCAACCGAATGGTCGTGTCGATAATCTTCACATCCTTCGCGTTTACCAGCAGTGGTACGATGTCGTTCTTTACGTTCTGACCGAACCCGATCGCCCGGCGAAATGTTCGCAGGGTCGCATCCTCCACTGCCAGCTTACAGATGATCTCCTCCAGCGTTACCAGACAGTCCTCGCTGACGTGGTACACATCGTCCTCGAACGTCCCCAGCGAACCGAAGGTGCTGTTGATCTGCGGATTCGCCAGCAGCCATTCCATGCTTCAACCTAGGCTCGCTCCCGACTCCGAACTGGCTCCAAAATGATCGTCCGACTGACGGGAAACCCGATTCCGATAGCGGATTTTGTGAGGGAAAGGATCAGTAAGGGATTCGTGTTAATGCGAATGTAGTAGACTTCTGGTGGTTGGAAATGAGGGGAACAAACACAACTATAGAAACTAAGTAGGATAGTTGTTTTGTACTGGCGTGTCTAGACGTTTGCTTTAAGTGTCCTTTGAAGGATAATCTGTTCGCGTTTGAAGCTTAGAGGTTTGGGAGCGAGGATCTGACTGATAAAAACGAGTTTTTGTATCCATTGGTATCGCTTGCTAAAGGGAGACAGTTCATTAGTAGAGAAACGAAAGGAAAGAAGAAAAAGTGAAGAGAAAACAAGAACGGGACGAAAAATTGATTACTAACAAAAATCAAAACAAGTAAAATTATACGATTTGTTTGCAAAGCATCTAAAGATTATAACACAACACAGAAACAACAGAGAGAAAATAGTAGCATTGGAAACCAATGGTAATATCAAACGAAGAAACATATTGGCAATTAAAATGCTTCACTGAAGTTCCATAATTCTATTTATGGTGCAATAAACATGGTGTTCCACACACGTTTTATATTTATCGTTTCCAACGTTTTTCGGCGCAAAGGGCAAATGGTAACGATAAGCCACGCTACCGCCACGCTTCTACGTTACGTTACATTACAAACACTTACGTCACCGAAATTAAGAGGCTGGGTTGGCCTGGCTGGCTAGATATTTATGATATAATCTCCATGCTCCGGAACCGAGCCTTGAAATAGCTTTGTAAATCTCACGCACAAGAGCTGGAGATAAGAGATTGATATGGAAACCTTTCGTGCTATATGTCACTGCCATTGTGACTCCCAGGATCTTCTCCCAGTAATCCTTACCGTCCATCTCAAACATTGTTCACGTTCTGGACAACCCGAATATGAATCCCTCTCATCTGAATTCCAATCAGATATGTTAATCTACAAATTTACCATCGCATTCAAATCGGGTCGCCGAGAGAGGATCGCCCTCAAAATGTCACATGGTGTGCTGGTGTCTTTGCGTTTGACAACCAAACGCAGTGCGTTTATCTCGGATTGGCTACTGCTGTGCTGTTCACATATAATAGGATCTGGATATGTACATATATTCGGACTTATCCGAGCGAACTTTTGGAGCGGAATTTTGTTAACACATTCCCGTGTACCTACCGCCTGGACACAACACGATGTGCCGTGAGTGAGTTACGTTAGCGCACAGTGACCTTTTTCCGGTCTTTTTTCCCGCACTGTTCTTCGTACGTATGTACGTACATGAGTCAATGAAGCACTAAAAGTGTCCAACAAGGAAGACACCGACCGAACCGTCTAATCCCGTTTCGGTTTCCTGTATGTGTGTGTGTGTGTTTTTGCCAAAGGTTCGGCACATAATCACTCCCACTCGGTAGTGAAATGTAAAGGAAACGTATTAACCTTCTTCCCTAACAGGGCGTTGTGGCAAAACACGAGCCAAGTACAGCTACGGCAACGTGATACCAATACACACCGAACCACCACCAACGTTTGTCCCTGTGCACTCCCACTCGGTAGTGAAATGTAAAGGAAACGTATTAACCTTCTTCCCTAACAGGGCGTTGTGGCAAAACACGAGCCAAGTACAGCTACGGCAACGTGATACCAATACACACCGAACCACCACCAACGTTTGTCCCTGTGTCAAGCCACACTTTATGGCGCACAAAATTATGGTGCTGTCGAGGATTAACGTTTTGAGAAAAAAAAAGTCCGATATCGGGATTATTACATTCTTCGACACCGCGAGGCTCGCCATGATGTCCAACGCAGCGTACTTCTTAAGTCTAGATGGTCTAGAGTGTCCACCAACGCACAACGTTTGGGAAAATTTTCCACCCAACAAAATGTCAACCGCGTGGTTTGTACAGCACCACCGTACCGTACAGCATGCACACCAGTAGGGTGCGCACTCTGTCGAACACGTGCGGACGTGGCCGGGGCAGTAGTGTTCCATGACTGTGCTAGACATCTGTCTTCGCTGCGCTACACTTCGCCGCTTATTGTTGTCAATCTGTGCGGCAAGAGTATGAAGCAGGAGCTGAAGAATATACCTTCTCAAACTCACCCTCTGTGTTGGATGTTTTGTGTAAAGTTTTCTGTCCCGTACCACGATAACAACAGCACCTAGAGGGCGCCACCCGTTTTTGTTGGAAAGTTTTTTCAAAGTGCTTAAATTAGCCACATCAGTCACCTGAATAAAACACACAAAGTTCCACGAAAAAGGCTTCACCAGAGATGGGTTTTTCTAGCACTCGGTTACTATTGAGAAGATTCACGAGGCAAACCAGGACGAGGGGGGGGGGGGGGGGGGCGGGGAGACCAAAGAAATTCTAGTCACGCCCGGGGGTTTGAAGTGCAAATTGTGCATTGTTGTGCTTAGAATATCTTTTTTCGCCTCCTGGACTGGTGAGGACTGTTGGTGGAATTCTGATGCAGAAAAATTACTCTTCCTAACCAACAAAGGCATCACTCCATACACAACATTGTGCGGAGTATGAACTGCTATTTCGGTTTTTGTATCCGGATGCTGATGCTAGAAATGTTGAAGGTCTTCCAGCATGTCCAGCTGTACTCCACTATGAATGGGCTATTTCCGTTGCAACGATGCAACCGCCATCGTGCGGCTGGAATGTTTTTTAACCACAAGCGCTATAACGATGACGGTTCGCTTTTTATTAGAAGCGTGGTGAATTTTTCGAATTCTATTACACCCATCCAAAATGGACCATTCTCGTGTTATTGAATTATACATATAGTGCACTAGGGCATTCAAAGGAAATTAATTCCAAAGTATGCTGATGGTTCTGAGCAGCATCAAAATAGCATTCAAAAGCGCAACATGAAAATGTTCACTCAACAGACAAAAAAAAACTTATCCCACGTTCAAGGATTTTGCATCCTGTAGTCGTATTTGATTATAAAAGAAGCATACCTAGAAAACATGGAAAATAGTGTTCATTTGTAGAGCCTTTTTTATTCAAATTTTATAATTAGTATACCAAACAGAAGCATTTCTACAAATGCCCTTTTGCCGATGAAAGCGCCCTCTCTCGGGATTAAAAGCGCCAACAGTATGCCTGCAGCAACTATGATGATGTTGTCAAATTATTTTCCAAGGCTTTCAACTTCGGTGCTACTATTCGTAATTAGTAGCACATTTTCAAGAGAATGCAATAATTAGCCTTTCAGATCCATTGATGAGGTCGGGCCCAGTGGTAGATGCGACAGCGACGCCGGTCTTCACACGGCAGGACCGGGGTGCAAGTTTCATCTCGGCCGTTCCCCCATAGTGAGGACTGACTATCCAACTATGCGGTAACAATAAGTCTAGTGCGCCAGAAATGGCAGGCATGACCTTAGAGGTCGTTAGGCCAAGAAAGAAGAAGATCTATTGTTGAAAGCTGTTTTGTGAAGTCTCAAGTACATTCTAATTTATAATTCGAAATTTCAAGCTTCTAATTTATATTCAAAACATATAAGGAAAAATAAGAATAGAGCTTGTTTTCAATACTTTCCTAATGTACTAGAGTCTGTAGAGTCCTAAAAATTCTCTTTTCCCGACGGTAGCGCCCTCAGTCGGAATTCTATAGCAATACTACGAGAAACAGTAATCATTTCAAACTCTAGAGCTTCTTATTTCGTTTTAATATCCATTATAACTGGTAAAATGGATGGCAGCTTCTTCCTGAAGGCTATTTTCTTAAGTCTCATGTACATCCGGCCACTGAACCTTTTGGAGAAGGATTCAAACACACACACACACCCATTGTCATAAGCAAACAGCGACTAATGTTTGATGAGAAACAAGCTCTTTTTATACGCAAACAAACCTTTTTCTTCCAAAGCATACATATTTCGGGAAATGTACGAAAAAGCAACGATATGCAAGCAACATGTGGGATGATTTTTAAACAAGCATATCATATCCACTCTTCCTACTCTTTGCATCTGATAAACATGTTATCGTTACTCTCCTAAGTCAAGTGTATTTTTCAGTTCAAATAGCAAGCCGCTAGAAGGAGTATCGTTAGCCCTTTTGTCTTCCTACTCATATATCTAACGGGCAGACAAGTAATAAATTAGAAGCATCACCCACAAGAATTCATTCTAATTCCAGCCTTCAGAGCCCCGTCCTGTTGGGTGTGAATGGGTAACGCGTTGTTACGCATTGGTAAACGGAATAATTGAATTGCAAATGCTCCGTGGCTTCATCCTTCAATGGACTGGATTTGGTGGGCTTATTGTTGCAGAATGCATGCACTTCGAGAGCGCCACAAACTTGGGCTTTGCTTCACGGTGGACAACCAATCGAATGCAACAAAAAAAAGGCTTTCAAATTTTGTTCAGACCCGATGGTACCGATTTTTCACCCGGCCCGACCAGGTCTGCGTGTCGTTTATGCGTAACGCTGCTGTGTCTTCCCACCGTGACAAGGGCAAGTGTTTGTGTTGGTGGATTGGTAAGAGAGGTATGGGCATCATCGTCCCCGCCGGAAGTGTGTCACGTTTTTGCTACAACTGTCGATTGTATCGGACAATCCTGGAGGAGTTAAGATGCTCAAATCGATTCCATATTGGCCCTCTTTTCACACACTCTCTCTCTCTCTCTTTCGCTCGCCTGCTTTATAGAGGCCGCTCGAGTTCTGTGCTAACTGATTCGGTACATTGGGATAAAGTTTTCGTTTTGGTAAATATTAGCTTCAACAACCGCCATTATTATGCACATTTTTATAAATGTAGAAAAGTTTCAGCAATGTTTCGATTCGAGCATTCTGATAAGGATGCTTCTTTCCCGCCGAACTGACATTTCGCTGAATTCACATCAATTAATATTTAATCGGGTGTTTATTTTGGTACGCATCAATTAAAACAACCGTCTCCCGAACAAAATGGTGCGCCGTTTCTTATCCGATCTTGGTGCGGAAAGTTTTAATCGCTATTATAAACCCCACGCTCGTAGCAGCAGCAGAATGGTATTTAAATAAAAAGCAGTTTGTTACGTTTGGTGTTGGTTTTGCTGACAAAAAAAAAAAAAAGGAACCAAACGGGGGGGGTTCCGCATCCCGACGGGTGGGAGCACAGATTGCGCAACGTGGTGTGATCCGCTGTGTATAATATATTATTTATTTATAAATCTAGCCCCAGTTGCGGATTGTTGCGAATCTACCAGACTGCTCCTGGTGGGAGTAAGCCAAAGGACAAAATAAACTTCGGGTAGCCTCAGGTAGCTGGAACTTTCGTTTCAGCGGTTTATTAGAGGTACGTGTTTCTTTTTTTTTCACTCCCATTGAGAAAGTGCGAATTTCGCTAGAGGGTTTCACTTCCATTTGTCTGATGGAATGTTCTTTTTCCAACACGAAAGCAAGAAGGAAACGATGACGACGCTTTTGATTATACAGTGTCGCGCAGCATCGTTAGGAGCCTCCGTACAAAATCCCATAGAAATGCTTTTTATTCAACGAATGGAAGAAAAAAAAAACGACAGGACGACCATTCATAAAGGTTGCACACTGCAACCAGCCATAAATGGCTTTTAGGGATCGCGAGACTTTGTTTGGCCCGAGGTCGTCCTTTTTTTCGTGGGCACAACAGTACACGGGTATCAATTATCTGTGTTAAGGTTAATGGGAGCAGCGCATCAAAAGAAGTCTTATCAGTTTTTATGTAGCTTTCATCCATCTTTTTGAAAGCATTTTCTCTTAGGCAAAGAGTTTTTCATGGAAAATTAATTAAAAATGTTGAACTTTTTTTTTTCAACTATCAACTTGCATCAGATGGTCTTACATAAACTATAATGCTCTGTAAATAAAAATGATTTTTTCATTATACATTATACATTTTCATTTATACTTGGCGAATCTTTCAGGAACTTTGTTGTTTCGCTACTAAAAGAAACACTCTTGCTAGCGCAAAAGAATCTATTGGAACTAAAACACTTTCATTGCACAGCAGTAGAAATAAAGTGTTGAATTTTGAATAGCCGTAATGAATTAAATTCAAATAAGCAGGAAACTTCTTAAAGTTTCTTGCAGGATTTTCTTCAGATATTTCAATATACTCAACCAGATAAAATTTAAGTAATAGACTACGAAAAAATGATGAAGTGAAAAACCAAATCAAAATTCAACAAGCGTGCTTTTAGTACTTCCAAAGAATCTCCACTTCAGCACAACTCTGGCGCAAGGTTAACGGAGTCCAGTAACATCAAATGAATTTCAACCTCTCAGACATTTACGGTAATTACAGTGTTGAGCTCTCGAGGATGTCTGATCGATATTTGAAGAAAGTTAGCATTTTTTACTGGTTTGAAGACGTTCATACTCGCCTTTAAAAGAGTCCAGATACTTCTGGTGATAACCTAATCAATTTCCCGCGATAAATTTTATGATAGAGTACTCCAACAAATCTTGATTTAAAAGACTTGTTACTCATCCTATTTCTGCAATGTTTTGCGATTAAGTCCTCCAAAAAAACAACAGTTCTTAAAGAATTCTATTCCATAGAAATTGAGACTTCCTACCATCTTAGTGTGATCTTCAAATTATCAACATCCTGACTAGCAGGATCGCGTCATAGTCCATCCCAAGAACGGTTATACAACCCAATACCGTCGGTACCCTTTCCTTCGAAGTACGCACGAAATGCCTATTAGACGGGCCCAACGTGTGTCGGCCACCGTGCGTTGCATGTGCAACTACTTACCTTCATTAGTTGCCGCTCTGCCGTTCAATCTATTGTCGCTGGTCGTGGTAGGTATGTGTGCGAGGTTGTGTGCAAAGAGCTGCAGCTTGTTTGCGTGTTGCGTATCGAGCTAATCGGTGATGACGTTAGAACAACACTCGTACACCAAACACTATCTATTCTCCACACCCGTCGGTCAGTCAATGTACGCTCTGGCTATGAGCGGGGGCACTGTTAGGACCCGACTATTCACATAAACCCTCACACGTACGCACACAACTCCACTTGTGAATGGGAATCGGATCACTCACGATGCAACGCGACGCGAAAAACGTGATGTGCTGAAACCTTGCACTGGATGTGGTGAAGAGAGGTGACGGAACCGGCGCCGAATGGCAGCAGGGAAAAGAGAGTTTTAGAACGTCAACCACATACGTTACTGCGCTTGTTTTTTTTTTTAATACCACATAATAGCAATAGTAGGCTTAATCACAAAGCTCAGTCAGCTAGACAACAAAGCAAGCGCTGCTGTTGTTCCTTTGCTGCCCTGGATACGATTTTTTTGCAACACACTTTTGCACCGTTTGCAAATGGCGATGGAGTGTTTTTTCTCTGTATTTAATATATTTTATTTGTTTTTCACTACACAAAGATAATGCACACACACACATGCACGCTGTTGCTTTTTAGCTGTTAGACAGCAAACAATACACCATCATCAATGCAACTACACAACAGCCACTTATCAGTGTGATCGACGCTTGTCTAATGCAACTGTGTCTCAAGTGGAGGCAGTCGGTACGCTTCACTTTCTACCAATACACACACATAGATGATGCAAATTCTATCGCGATCTTAGTACATTCACGCTATCGTTGTTGACCTTGGGTCGTGTATCGTTGTTGCACTTGCCATGTATAAAAGTACACCGCATTTTGGCCAAGCTTTTAAGATCAAATTCACACTATTAAATGTATTATACAACTTGGTTGTTTTACTTTGTTATGTTAGTTTCACACACTAGTTGCGCTACCGACACCTTTCCAGCAGGACCGTTGATCACTGACTAATGGGGCTTTAGCACTGCTTGTTCTCTACTTCCGCCTCGAACAACTCTCGATGCGCAACTGTTGTAGCGCCGACGGATGTCGTAGTACACGCACGGGTGTTGTGTTGTATATAGCGAGACGTTTTGCAACAGGAGCTTGCAATGCCACGACCGTTACCAACCACTAGCGGATTGAAATTGACTGTGTGAATCGCGCACGGCTAGCTTGGATGCTGTGTGTGCCGGCAAAACATGCGAAAAGGATGTTTTGAGATATCCTGCGGTGGTATTCCTATTTGTGTAAAGAAAAGAGAGAGAGAGAGAGAAAGCCGCTATCCCGTGTTGTGGGTGATAAACGCCGGGCACGGAAGTGCGCGGGCGCCAGAGAGTTGGAACGGAGCCGAGAATGGTAATGTGTGTGAAGAAGACCGAGAAAGTAGAGAGCGGGAACGCGTTCCCTATATACAATGCAACACGGGTTGTTGCGTTCCCGCTGTTACGGTCGTTACCTAATGGCGGCATTAGAAAAAAAAAAAACGCTCCCGAGTCACATGTTGCTAATCATGATCAATCAATGGTACATGAAATATTTATTATTTCAAATATTTATTAATGAAAAAATAGCATTAAAACGGGTACAATACATCAGATTATTTAGTTAAAAACAACAACAATTTAATTGTTAAATATTGCACTGGACCGCCGGCCTGCAATACATAAGGGTGGCCTCCAACGGTATACAAAACACAGCACACTAATGCGCTCGCTCGCACCAACACCAAAACGGAACGGGCTTCACGTGGGCCGGCAACGTGCGATCGGGCAAGTTCATGTTTCCGAACCCGTCTCCATTACATACGCCACCAACTACCGGCGCCACCCACCAGTCACCCTCTTTTTCCAGCGCGAGGTGTATTCCGGATGCGACGGACGCGGCATAACGCAAACAGCGTGCAAAAAGTATCCACCTCAGTAGTACTGGAATAGCTGCCGAGAGTGAGCGAGCAAGTAGTTGCTTTCGGGCGCATTTGTAGTCGTGTGGTGCATCTTCCATCGTAGGCGAACCTGGCGAATGAGAGCTGCCGTGAATATGGGAATTGCCCGGCTAGATACCAGGAGCGCGCCACACACAAACGCACGTGCGGTGGAAAAAAACGCTAGAACCATGCTGCTAGCACATGCCACCGGTCGACGACATGCGTTCCATCTGCAATACCATGCGATAGACCTCAGAGCCCGGGGATTGCTGTTTGAAAACGAAATTTTTTCACCCCCTAAAAACTCCTCTTTTAAGCGAATGTAAACAACGTTGTTGGCGGTCTATTCATCTAAAGTAAGGCGGTTTGAAGTACTCCATCCATACAACCCTTGATTACATCAGCTCACCTCAGGAGGATCACGCGAATCACAGGACTCGTCCCCCCCCCCGTAGTGGTGTACACAGAGAGACACACGCGTGGCGTTACGTGTTGCACGATGGCGGTGCCTAGTTATTGGAAGGATCCATTTCCGTTCAATTCTGCACAGTGTATCGACGAGGATGCGCACATATAAAAGCAAACCAAGACACCGTGGTGCGAAAAAATCCAATTCCTGTGTAAGGTTTGCAGACTGTTGATTGGATTCTCGTATTCGAAAAACAGCAATATTTGTACCTCTTGAGTTTTTCTCTCTCAATCAACAACGCACGCTATCGAGCGCCTTATGCATTATGGAACGAAGATATGAGGAGGCCCGTATTGGAGCGGGAGAGATCTTCCCTAGGTACCACCACACAAACGATGCAATATAAAACACATTTTCTGGCAGAGCAGTAGTTGTGGGAAACAAAGCGACCGTCGGTGTGTTGAAATCTTTATTTGCAATGCTGATTAATCGAACCGTGAGGAAGATGATGAAGCAACCGGGCCTGGTCGATGGTCACTTGCAGTTCTTTCAGGTCCCACACCTAGATGTGCAGACACAACAAACACACACACACACACCCACCGGTGTCAGCTAACAGAAATAGGGTAGGCAACTGATTGAACACTGATTTTAATCTCGTTCAACCTTCGTGGTGTAGGATTAAAAAGGGATTTGTGTTATAACGAAACCGACAAGGGATGAGCTTTTCGAATGTTTGCGGAGGTTAGGATCCCTTTTTTTGGGGCAGTTGTGGATAAAAAAAGAACAGTCACACCTTCTTCAAAGCTGTGCTAAACCACTGTTTAGCATCAGATTTACAATGGAGCTTTAGCAACGGAATGTCTGATTTCTTCAATTCAAGCTTCTTCTCTACAACATCCCCATTTACCGATGCTAACTGTGGGGAGTTTAATTGGAATCTAATTAACACAACTTCTCACTTAAACTTAACTGTTTTTCAATTCTCGAACGCTGGAGTTCATCTCGCACACTCTTTCTACTCGTTCCGATAGTCAATCATGCGGCTGATAATCGCGCGCGTCTCTAATGAAATTCTACAGAAATATCCCAATTAAATTCAAACGCGAGGTACGCGTATCGTCGAGTGATTCTCTGTTAACTCGGATCGGTAGCCAGATTGAATGATGGTTGCGTTCGCCTACGACATAAAATAAGCGAACCGAACTGCCTTACCATTTGGAGTTCTTTTTGATTCGCTTTCGCATTATTAGTAGAGATCTTTATCCCGGTACCGTTGCATGCATGCAGGATATTCTTATCATATTCGAGCCACTTCAATCTACTTATCCTACGGAATCGAATTGCTCTAACGAGATAATATTCGTTATTGCTTCTCCATTCGCTTCATAGTGGCGTCGCATGAACAGATTCCTGTAGCGATTCCTGCCGGTGTCGCCTACGTGTAACTTTCGTGTGCTCGCAAAGTTCATCTACTTGCTACTGCTGTGTCTCCGGTTGGGGTTGTTTTTCTCAATCCCACGTCAATTTCCCGCCCATTTTCGAAACAATATCGGACGACCACACGCGTTTCGCCCGTCACCCGCAGACGAACCTTTGATGGCGTGTCATTATTATGTACTCTGCATTTTTCGAACGAAACGTAGCATAAAGTTGGATATTGGTGAAAAGTTTTAGATAAATTGAATTTAGGATCTGATAAATTACAGAGTCATTCTACAGTCATTATTTTCGCGATGGGTTTTATAGTATAGGTTGAACAAAATATGGTAGAAAGATTCTTTTATCATGAGCTAAGACATTGTCCAAAAAGTCTCATCCAAAGATCTTTGTCTAAAGAATCTCATACTAGTGTAAGGAGTCTCACCCAACAGACCTTGTCCAAGACTCCTTCTTCATGAGCATTCTCCTAGGCATCTTATCCAAGCTGCCCTTTGCAAGGGTTCTCGTCCTGGAAATTTCGTCCAAGCGGCATCGTCCTAGAGACTTCGTCCAAAGGGCGTAATCCTGGAGACCCTGAAGAGGCCTCCTTGTCGAGACTTGCTCGTAGGAACCACATGCAAGGTGCCTAGTACACGGGGTCTTGTCCAAGGAGGATCTTGACCTAGGACACTCGTCCAAGCAGTGGCGGATCAAACGGTGGGCGAAGTAGGCGGCCGCCTAGGGTCTCGCCATTTGGAGGGCGAAACGAAAAACGAAGGCCTTTGTAATCAGATGAATTCTTGGGGCCCCGACTTCCTTGCCGCCTAGGGGCATGCCCGAAGGGGCATGATCCGCCTCAGCGTCCAAGGGTCCTTGTTCAAAACGTTTAACCCAAGAGACTAGACGTTAAAAGGGCCTCATATATGAGGACTTTCTGTAACATCACCAAGGGCCGAAAATGAAAATAAAATAGAAAGCTTTCGTTAACACGAATTGAAAACAGAAAATGGCAAAAGGTCACTTACTGACAAAGCTCAACATATTTTAAATTAAGACTTGAATTAATTGAAAAAAAAATCCCAATAAAAACATCTAATATCTAATGACTTAATGCAAAATGTATGCAGCATTAAGAGCTTCCTTAGAATCCATTTAAAAGAATGATTTTTTTCCAACAGAGCACAACCAAATCATTTCTTGCCGAGCGGAACAGCTTCAACCCGTCAGGAAATAATTAAAGGAAGCAAACTTGTTCTCTTCATTAGTGTGATTGGTGTATGGGAACGGGTCTCGAGCGGGTTAAGCTTTGCAGATTAAAACCACACCAGCTTCGACCCCATTCATTTTTCATTCCAACGGTCCGACAGCTTCTGCACGCTTCATTACGTCCGTAATGGCCGAAGGGAATAATCTAATTAATATGCAACAGCGCTACGGACGTTTTTCTTTTTTCATTTTTCTCAAGCGACCGTCCTGCAACCGGGAAAAAGGGGAAAAAGTTGTTTAAAACTATAGTGTATGGTTTTTATTAAGGTTTTGTTTTTCACATCATCCACAATCGCGGCTCGTACTCTTTTTCGTTACAGTAAAAAAGAAATAATAACGTTATCATAGTTGTCTTATCATACTCGCTATCTGCTTCCTCCTACACGACCAACATTCAAAGTATTCTTGTGTGTTTGTGTTGTGTGTATATATATATAGACGATTTCTTTTGTTGAACCTTCGCTAACCTTTTCCTAATACGTGTGACGGCACGTTCCCTAGCAGTATGTTTGCTCTTCCTCCGCGCTGACAGTCTGACACAGTGCCCGGAAGAGACCATTCCATCCTTATAATAGTAATAATTGTAATAGTAATAATCCTAATCCAAAGTCTCTCTTTCATATTATTTGTTTCACCACGAGCCCAATGGGCCAAACCCCTGCTACTATCTTCCTACTATTGCAAAATGTAAATATTCGTATCAATTCAGAGCAGCTGCATCAACGTTCAATCTGCTAGTCGCGGGTTTATTCTTCTAAAAAGTGGGACCGTCAACAAAACACACACTCTCTCTCTCTCTCTCTCTCTCTTAACAATGGCGCTGGAAATGCGCACCTCGTATAATCAATAATGATTGCAACGGAACATACAGCAGACAGAAGGAAAGGAATGATAAAAGGAGGAGTGTGGGGGGTACGGGACTTGAATTAAACAAAAAAGAAAACAAAGTAACAAAACTTCTAATCATTAAATACTCATGATTTTGCTTCATCTGTCGCGCCAGCCGTCGCGCACCACCCCATTCTACTCGCATTTATTCTTGACCGTTATCATAATCTGATTAGTTTGGTGTATCAGGTACAGGGCACTTACGAATACGGCATTTGCTCTGGAAGTGGAAGAAAGAGAACAGCAAACCCTCCGCGATAGATTAGTATTAACTGGGACAAAGGTAAAATGAAAGGCGGGAAATCCCCGTTTTAGGCGATACTTACTCTCCCTCCTTAAAGTACTCCTTGAGGGTGGTACTGAACTTTTTGGAATACTTTACAAACTCCTTCTTCCGCTGTTCGACCGCCTGTTTGCCGGACGAGCCCGGTATAAAGCCAACCACTTCGTTCACCGCATCGAGCAGCTTTTTAATGGCACTGGCTATTTCTCTGCGAAGGCAAAACATACCGTTATGTATGAAAAATTGGGTATTTGATTTCGATGATTGACGTAAATCAGAATGTTAATTACAACAACAAAAAACATGGTTTGATTATGTGCATATCATTAGCTCAATTCAATACGCCTGCATTAACAGGAAACAAATGAAGCTGGTTGTGTTAAAATTTCATTGGAATTTTTCCGCCATTTGTTATTGGGCCATGAATGCATGGTTTAATTAATAACCCCCCCTTCAGTGGATCCAGTGCGAGGTTGCTTACTTTATCGTTTCCAGGAATGTTTTCCTGTCAGCAATCTCGTCCGGGATGCGGCTCAGGATTCGTTTCAGTGCGGCTGATTTTTTGTTCAGTTCCTGGAATGCATCTTCCGTGCGGTTGAGTCGATATTCGATCACTGTTGAGGGAAACAACAACAAAAAAAACATGGACGTCAAGAAAAGGTTTCATTCAAAGGAAGTCCAACACAGGATACTTACGGTCCGTATCTGTGGCCGCTCCCTGCAGTCTGAGGATGCTTTCGTTCATGTTCACATTGATGTCACCCTTCTTGATGATGCCCATCACCAGATCGTACGTCAGTCCCGGGTGGCTCTGTTCCGCTTTGGTCAGTGCGGCCCGGAGCGTTTGTGAAGCGACCACATCGCGCCTTTCGAGCTGCACCAAAAAGAGAGAACCGAGAAGGTTAGTGTTATGCAACGAGATTCGCAGATTTTAGCGAACAAACCGGACGTATCGGTAAGTGTGCGTTTGTTTTCCCAATGCATTAATTTTACGAGCCATAAATCGACACGACAAATGGCACCGTACGTCTCTCGTCGTCGATGATTCAGAGATCATAGATCCGTTCGACGGAAATGGTTGGCATTCAAGTCACCACCACCAACGTTTCCAAAATCAACAGTGAGTGTAAACATTATATGTCTGGTTTAGCATATTTACAATTAATATCAACATTTGATACATCTATATAAATAATTTGTTTTATTTTCATATTTTTCTTAAGACATTACAACATGGAGAGGTCTTGTCTTGGGTGTGTTATTTCTCATTTCTGTGGCTTGATTTTATTTGAAGCAGGAAACTTTAAGGCCTTTTTTTATTCATATAGAACGGCCTGGCCGTATTGCTAACTTTGAGGCTTTTAGATTCATGAGTTTTTATACTCATGAAAGATATATCTGATTTTCAATTACAGGGAACTTTCAAATGGTAAACATGCATTTTGTAACAGTTTTGTAATCTTTGAGTATTCATGAATCTTTGAGGATTCATGAATCTTTTTGGAGTCGACTCATTAATTGAATGACTCTTCACTGAAGATTCATATGAATGACTCTTTTGATAAGATTCATTAAGCACAACACTAATAGACGGCATTGAAGGAAAAAAAAGCTTGCAGCTTATCTAGAAAGCTTTGATTCATTCCGTTGTGTTGATTACGTTGGTTCACTGCTTGAAGTACAATAAACTAATATTTTTATCATTTTTATTACACATAAAAAAGCTCAGTAAGTTTAAGGTGAGCTCAGTTAGTTCACAGTTGAAGAAGTTGATAAATAGTTCATTATTGAAGTTATTTAGTTCCGTATAAAGTGGAAATTGTTGGGAAAATTGTGGTTTTGAATAGAACGCTTTATTATGTCCGTTTCCTTTGAAAGTCCATACACGAGTGAAGCCCGACGTTTGACATGTCGCATCTTTCCTACTATGGCAGTGATGCCAAATCCTTTCATATATGGGACGAATATTTTCTACACCCCAACTCGGACCATAATTGAAAAGTACAAAAATATCTTAAGATGAATACATTCCAAAACCTTTTACTGTAACTGTCATTCTTGGTCCGCTAATACCTTTTGTTAAACCATCTGCTAGATTATCATTTGATGGAACATATTTCATAGTAATTAGACCTTGTTTAACTAGCTCTCGAACAAAATGAAAATTCACGTCAATGTGTTTGGTTCTCGGACTAAACCCTTCCCTTTTCGTCATTACCAACGCACTTTGATTATCGCAACACAATACGACGGTGTGTAGCTCTTGGAACTGCTTGATAAACCGGAACAACCAAACCGCTTCCTTGGCTGCATGCCCGATCGCCACATACTCAGCTTCCGTACTCGACACAGCAACAGATTGTTGGCGTTTACACGACCATGCGACTGCACCCTCTGCTAGCTTAAACACGTAGCCGGAGAACGACCTTTTTGGAGTCGACTCATTAATTGAATGACTCTTCACTGAAGATTCATATGAATGACTCTTTTGATAAGATTCATTAAGCACAACACTAAACAGTTGTACTCTTTTCTTGGGCACTGCAGTGATAACCAACTAATTTCTGGCATCCTTAACTTGATTTTACCAATTTTTGATGACCAGTCCTTCAAACAGAGGAACAGTTTAGACTAGATTCGATACGTGGCCTTACCTAATTTAATTATAAGACTAAAAATCTTTATGAATCAACCAAACTATTCCCTAATTAAAGCTATAGTCTTGCATATATCTGGTCGTGGCTAAACATACCGTACATCTTTAACTTATCAAAGAACATAGATCCAGAATTTTACTGAAAACCGTCTATCCGGACAACCTCTTATTAGGGTTGATGTTTGTTTTGAATAAGCACGACCACTTCGTTGTTTGTTGTGCACTGATCTAGTGTCGAGTTTGTCGCCTTGTAGTAAAAAATATGCGGACGTATACTTTTTGCACTCGCTGTATCTAATGTGAGGTGGTCTCGTACAAATCAAACAGAGAAACACACAGAAATAACCCCTTTCAGCGCCATGGCACACTATAATCAATCGATTAGCGATGAAAAGTGAATCGTAAACACACACACGACACATCCTGGTAATGGAGTGCGTCTCGGGCTGGTTGAGCTCCGTGTGTCGTACGAGGAAGCATCAACCCCACCTCGGTGCGTTTGAATGCAGGAAGCAAAAAAGTGGTTTATGCAAAATGTGCACACATTAAATGCGACCAGCTTCTTTGCACTACCCATAGAAGGACTTGTTGGAGGCACGTACTTTTGCGGCTGCCCGCGATTGCGAAAACAAGAAAGACGACTTTCCCTGTACCATCGCCATGTCGTTTCGCCCCTTTTCGGGACCGCCTAGCTTAGAAAAACAAACCGCTGGGACTGTTTTAGATTAGTGTGCTGTGTTGGCTCGTTTTCTGTGCGATATGCGATGTTAATGTTTTGTTCCGCTTACCTGGGACAATATCGGTCGTATCAGAATCGGAAGTACCAGGGATGTTACGACGGGCGCATCATCTCCCATTGTCATTGCTTGCCAAACTCGCTAGGGCTAGCGATATCGAAGGGCGCTGCGCTGGTGTGATGTGGTTGATTCTTGCGCTGTTTTGAAGGGCCTGCTTGAAACACAACCGATGTACTGTGCTATCGGACACCAGGAATCAGCACCCTGAGTCACACGTTATCACACTCGTACGCACAATAGTTTGGCGATGATAACACACTCGAAAACGAGTTCAACCCCCCTATTGTACACTTCCAACAGTAGTCACTTGCAGCAAGCGATTCATCGGGACATTTCGATCTCGATGATTGCGTTTCACAGCGAAACTTTTACAACCAACAACAGCACCGTGTCCGGAAGCAAAGCGTGAATGCACAGCCTGAAACTAGCGTTATTTTGAGCGAATTATCTCGTCTCCGATGTTGTGTAGTGGAACAACTTTTGTAGAGCGAAAAAAAACGAAATCAAAACCAGTTCACGTAAATATTTTCTGACATTTTGTCGTGTTGACAGCCAAACTGACGTTTGACGTGTCATTTTTTCGTAGAACAGTGAACGGTGCAGTCAAGGTCTATGTAATACAGAGGTCGATGCATACAGTGTAGAATGACAGTAGGCCGTGGGAACCCTGCAAGCAAAGCAGGGAGAGCTTGGTGGTGTTTCGGTGGTGGAAGCATGGAAAAAGCCATTGAGACGCAGGGAAGGCTTGCGTTTTACACGGGATCACCACCAATACAGTGTCAAAATGTCGTGTTGAAGCGCGCGAGCTTTGAATGTGTGCGTGCTTGAGCAGTTGTAAACAAACTTGACAATTCCGGACTTAGAATTTTTTCAACAGTTTGTTGCTGCTGGCTCGGTGCGCTCCTATGCTGTTTGTGATTGCAAGTGTTTTAACTCGTGTTTCCGTATTGTAACGGTTTAAAATACAAGTGAAAGTGCATTTTTACAGAAGGTAAGTTATTTTTGTACATTTCAGGTGCAAAAATGCAACTTCCGAACGGTGCGATAAGTCGTTTGTGGACGCGCAGATGCAACATCCGAACGGTGCGGTTAGCCGATTGTGGACACGTAATTTCATCACCATAAACCGTTTGAATTGTAAGTGTTGTGTTGTTTTGTATTGTACATATTTACTCATACATAATTTCTTACAAAGTGCTTCCAAAAACAACGGTGCAGCGGGCTCTTGCACACTACAACCGGATCACAGTTCCGGCTCTCACACAACAGATGCAGGATCTAAGCTGAATCAACCGGCTGCGGGACGGAACCGACAGCAGAATGAAGGAAAGAACAAATACGTTTCATGTTTCAATATGAGTACCACAATTTCCAATATACTTTACACTTTTCATCTCATTTCAGGACGGGGTGAGGCAACAGTTTCGCAGTGTTCGTGAATTCACAACAATGTTGCTGGCGGTACTAGCAGCACCGGCGAAAGTGATTCACGTTTCTGCTGCATTAGGACGTGAACAACAAACAGCTACATGTTGTTGTTTCGGTGGACTGCACTCCTGCTGATGTTGTAAGTTTGAACTATTACGTTTAAAAAAAAAACTTATCACTGAACAATTTTCTTACCCTCACTGTTTCTTTTATTTCAGAAAAACACGGTGGAACAATGGATGAATGGCGTAACGAAAATATTTACGGTGCTTGCTGTGTTCAGAAAAGTGTGTTGTTTGAAAAGATTTAATAAATAACAGCTTAAAAAATATTTTTTAGCGATTTATTATTTAAATAAATATCGAAATTACTGACCTTGCATATATGAACCTCGGTATACCGCCGTCCGTCAAAATTAATTACCTCCTATTTCGTATGCAAACGGAGCCCTAAATAGGAGGTATTTTTTGTATGGGCGCACACGCACACCACCATACAAAAAACCTGTCAAATTGTTGGCAGGGAACTGTTTTGACAGTTATCTCAGAAACTGTTTTGTAAACAAGCAATGGTTGTGCTTTGAGTTCTTTTATCATTTTCAACAAAAGTGCATTTTGTAGCGGCTCCGGAATGCTCAGGAACCACAACCAGTTTACGATAGAATGTGTGGGCATTGCCGCATCGATCTTTACCGGACCAATGGTGTTCCAGATCCGACCTCAAAGACCGCCATCGGAAATACAACCTCGCCGCTTCTGGCGATAATACAAACGAGATACAGTTTTTTCCCTCGTTGAATATTACTGATCTTGATCATCTTTTAACAGACTGATACGAGTAAAACGGAAATAGACAACAACATAAATAAATTGCAATTTTTTGTCGCTTACTGCATATGGAAATAGAGTCGCTATTGTTTGTAAACAGTTTCTGATACAAACGTCAAAAATTGTGTTCAAGATGCCGGACATGACATTTGCTATGCATCGACCTCTGTATTACATAGACCTTGGGTGCAGTATAACTTGAGCGATACTCGACGGAGCATAAAATGTTTGATTAAATCTATTGTTCTCGATGAATGTTTGTTGTTTAAACCAGACTGTTCATTTAAAAACAGAACAATTTATTTATAGTACGATGTCACATTCTATTTTGACAATATTCTAAAATTCCAGGAAACATTTCGCATCTCGGTGAAATATTTCAAGCGAGTTCGAACATTTTCACTTCGAAAGGCCATCGAAATCGACTATGTTGTCACAACAAAGGCAAGCTGCTGTTGCTGCTGTCATAACAAAAACGCATCATTGGAATGTGTGCCGCGCTTGCACGTTGATAAAGGGAATCGGGAAATGCGTAGCGGCTGTAACAGCGGTTCGTAATTGATGTTATCACCATAACGCCAGCCAGTGTAAAGTCATCGTTTTCGTGAGTCGAGTTTTAAGTTTGTGTTTCAGTTGGTGGAATGTAAGTAACGGGGAACCGCACCGTATCGATCCGGGCTTCCAAGCACAACGAGATGGCCATAACCTAAAATAAGTTTCTCTTTTGGGACGGTTTTCAATTTGCAGGAGGAATTTTCATTCGCCCTATTTCCGTGACTCAAGCGATAGTGAAGACGACACGGAAATTGACGTAGATGAGCTAGATGCAACGCACTTTTTGACTGCCCGCACCGAAGAACTTTTAGGTCTGATCGAGTACGTATCCGAAGCGGAGGAAGGAATCATCGGATCGCTCGACTCACCAACCATGGACGATACGGATAGTGATGACACATACGAGGAGGACGACAGTCAAATGTCGGACACTAGCTCGGGTTCCGATTTGGGTAACAAAGACGACCCGGCGAAAAAGACACCGAGCGGTGAAAATAGTACATCAGACTCGGATTCGGACACGGAGGCGGCAACCAGCAACAAGGATGATGCAACGAAAAAGGGACCAGATGGCGAAAGCACATCCGAGTCTGGCCCGTCCCATCGGGTGATTGACGATTACGACGAAGAGATGGAAGAAGATGACGTGATAAAAGCGATCATTACCGAAATTAAGAAACCACGCACGAAACCAGCCGACATCCAGACGGAAGACTTTGTCGTGGATCTTTCGTTCCATCCGAGCGAAGACATCCTGGCCGTTGGGACGTCCGTGGGCGATGTGCTGATGTACAAGTATTCGAACGAGCAAAACGTCCTATCGGCAACACACGAACTGCACACGAAAGCGGTCCGTTGTGTGGAGTTTTCGCGCGATGGCCTATCGATCATTTCCACCGGTCGGGAACGTTCGATCGTGGTGGCCGATACGGAAACTGGCAAATTTAAACGGGTCTGGGAAGGGGCACACAGTGAACCGGTGTACTCGATGGCGGTACTTGGGGAGCATTTGTTTGCGACGGGAGGTGACGATGGTGAGGTGAAGCTGTGGGATTTACGGCAGAAAGATGCAGTGTTTGGGCTGAGACCGGTGGAGGACTTTATTTCGTGCATTCTGTCGAACGGCCAGCAACAGAAATACTTGCTGATGACGAGCGGCGATGGTCTGCTAACGACGATTAACATTGCTCAGCGGTAAGCATGGCGCCTAATGAATGTTGATTTTTACTAATCGTTTCTTTTCATTCCAGTAAAATGTACGTCCAGTCAGAACCGTACGAAGAGGAGCTTAACTGCATGGGAACATTCAAGCGCGAAAGCAAGCTAGTGGTCGGCACATCGAAGGGCAACTACTACACCTTCAACTGGGGTCAGTTTGCGTACCACTGCGATGCGTTCACCGGACCCAAGGCAAGTGCGAACCGTATGGTACCGATTACGGAACAGATTGCCGTGATGGCCGGTGAGGATGGCATTATCCGGGCGATGCATCTAGTGCCGGGCCGTGTGCTAGGTATCGTTGGCCAGCATTCGATGGCCATCGATACGATGGACATCAGTGGGAGCGGTGAGTTAATTGCGACCAGCTCGCACGACAACGATGTGCGCTTCTGGAACATCAAATACTTCGAAGACTTTGACGGTATCAAGTACAACAGCAAACCGGACAAGCGAAAGTTGAAGCATAACCTACCGTCATCGCAGGGTGTCAATGCGAAGGATTTCTTTGCTGGATTGAATGAGTAAAGGGCAGTCGGAGGTTTTCACATCAAGTTTTGTGGTGAGAGTACCTGCTGCACAGAAGCGGGAATTGTTATTTTAAACTATAAGCCAATCTTGTCTTGGCGAATCTTGGGCTTTACAACCGGATTGGCCGGTTTTAGGCGAGTGCGCTGCCTAATCCGTCGGTAAGAATGGCCTACAAGACAGATTTATTATGTATCGGGAGGATTGTTAGGCCCGTCGCGTAGCACGGCACTACTGTAACGTTTCACGCGCCTATCTTTATAAATATAATTGTGTAGTTTCTTCGAGAAATAAAATAAAATGTATTTTAATTTCAACGCGTTAGCTTCAATCTCACTGCAATCCACGGACGCTTCGCTATAAACGTAAACCTGTCAATCCCGCGCTGGTTGTTTGTTTTGATCCGGTGTTGAGTATGTGTGTGTGTGTGTGTGTTTTCCCCGCAGGATATACGCGCACGTGAATACCGAGAAAAGCAGGACCAAAACACGGTGGAAAAGCGGTCACTACCCGCAGCACACTACAAACCACAATAGACGGGGAAAACTAGAGTGCTGCAGTGGTGAAGTTTAGCACAGTTTTCATCATCCTTCTGTCTGTTTTAGCAATCGCCCGGTTGCCGGGTGCTGGAAAAGCGTACGACAAAAGCGAACAACGAACACCGCCGTTTCTCGTGGAGTGCTAGCGCAATAATCATCATCATCATCAGCAAACGGCATCATCATCTTCGGGTTTTGGGAACGAAGCGCATGCTGTCGATTCCGTACTTTTGTTGTTGTGTGTGCACTTTTTCAACCACCACCGACACAACACCGCTCGAGCATGCAAAAGTGCACCTGCACTCGCGTTCGCGTGTCAATCCAGTGCAATCGGCCTGTTCTTCGACGCATTTAGTGCCGTCCTCCCCCATCTGTCCTGTCCTGTCTTGTGGTCCCAATCTATGAACTCCGATTTTCCTACCTTAATAAGTTGTCCCGATTCACTCTACGGCTACTACACTCTAAAGTGAACTGATTTTTCGGTGCCGAAAAAATCCATCCATAGTGTGTGCATCGAGCGCGCGTGTGTGTATTTGCGACCGACGACTGAAGGGAGAGTGGCCTTTCGTAAGCAGACCGTCTAAATTGACACCGTCCCCAAAACAGTGCACCCACCATGATAACGTTCCGGCTATCGAACGGTGTGTACGCGTATGCCGCCTACCTAGTGCTGATGGTGTACTTCCTGTGGCCGGGACGTTTCGCCAGCCTGTACGATTACATCGAGGGTGAAAACATCTACGATCAGCTGATACGCAAAACGACCAAAAACATCTCCCTGATGCGGAATGGGCTGCGGTGCGATTACAGTGAAGTTATCGAGGAAAATCTATCCCTGTTCCGGCCACCCTACACGGAGGACATCATCAACAACAATATACGGCTCGGTGGCGAATACTATCCGGAAGATTGTCTGCCAAGCTTCAGCACGGCGATTATCGTACCGTACCGGCAGCGGGAACGGCAGCTAAACCAGTTCCTCATCTACATGCACAACTATTTGCGCCGGCAACGGATCCACTATCGGATCTTCGTGATTGAGCAGTACGATCCGAAACCGTTCAACCGGGCCAAGCTGTTCAATATCGGAGCGCTGATTGCGATGGGACTGGACTATCCGTGTCTGGTGTTGCACGATGTCGATCTGATGCCGATGAATCTGGGCCATCTGTATGCGTGCTCGCGAAAACCGCGCCACATGTGCTCGAGCTTGGACGTGTTCCGGTACAATCTACCGTACCGGGGACTGTTTGGTGGAGCGGTGGCCATTGAATCGAGCGTGTTCCTGAACATCAACGGTATGTCGAACATGTTCAGTGGATGGGGCGGCGAAGATGACGATCTGTACGCGAGGCTGCAGAATAAGCAGATCGAAATATGTCGCTTCAGTCCGTCCTACAGCCAGTACTCGATGTTGAAGCATCGCCCCGAAGCACCGAACAAGGATCGGGTAGCGTTTCTGAAGAATGGCAAGCTGCGATACCACACGGACGGGTTAAACTCGCTCGTGTACAAGCAGGTCGGCTTTAAGCTGCACAACCTGTTCACGCACGTGCTGGTAGAAACTTAAGTGAAGCGAAGATTTTGTAATTTGGTAATACTACTCTCTACTTGCACACTTCTTCATACTAAGTTTCATTCCGTAGTTGCAATGTTTTAGGAAAGGTAAAGTTTGTTACAGACACTAGGAGGAAGCTGTCGTCGCCTGCACACTGCACAACAATGTATTATTTAGTGTTTACTGTTGTTTTCCCTCACGTTACTATTAGCTTTATGCGTTGCGAGCCATTCCCCGCACGAGTTGGGTGTGTTTTGTGGAAAGTTTTCTGTTGAATGGCTTGTAGAAAATCAGGTTGAACACATGAGATGAGGTTAGTAAGTAAATATTGCCTTAAAATACGGACGACGAAGAAGCGTTTGCAGCAATTGTGCTGAATAAAAAAGCACACATTTACAATTAATTCTACTTCTTAGCTTAAGCAGTTCAACAGAAGCGCCACTTTTGCGAGGTAAACCAGGACACCAGGACACACAGGAGCAATACCAAAAAAAAAATGAATACAAAACATTAGATTAAGTGCTGCTACGAGCTGTGCTGCTGGGTAGTCGGGTTGGTTTTACGCTACAAAAGCGTAAGCCAAAGCATGCAAGCTAGACGATAGTTATTCCTATTTATTAATCCCCTTCCCAAACATAGGGTAGCGAACTCTAGATGCTAAGACAAACTCTAACTAGAAACAAATAGAACAAAATTAAAACAAAACAACTCTTAAAACGCATAGTTTGTAAGTAGGAACAGTTTTACAAATTCAAATCGAAAATGAGCATGCTAACGGGAAAAGTTAAAAAAAAAAGAAATCCACAAAACTTAACAGAAGACACCTGCCCGGAGTGGATGATTCTCTTCTCTTCCCTTTTTTGCACTCATTAGCGGAAGCACACGTCGAAGAAGAGAAAACAACAAACATGCTGCGTGATAAAATTACAAACAACCAAAAACACAACAAACCAGATAACTGAAGCGGGCAAATTAGGAGCAATTTTTAGATCGCATTATGTAAGTTATTAAAACCATTTCGAAGTTAAGAAATCAAAAAAACAATGGAAGAATGACAAGAGCAAGGGACATGATTGCAAATTTTAGACTCTCGTACTTAGCGCTAGACAAAAAAAAACAAAACCGGAAAAAGCAACAAAACTCAATAAATCAAAACATTCAACTTAATTAATTGAAGGGCGTGCGCCTAGGAAAAAAAACACATACGCTTGTACTTCACTTGTACTCTGATTGAGGGCATTTTTCGTTCCAGGTGCTTGTCTTGTTCTGAAAATTTGTCTTTCGATCTTCTTTCCCATAGCACCTCGTCTACTAAGAGACTTCTTTTCATAAGGTTCCGTGAGACCTCGTAGTAAAGTGCCTTATCCACCAAGAAACTTCAAACTTGGGAGTTCTCGTCGTGCAAACCTTTTCTACCAAGAGATCTAAGAGACCTAATATTCGGAAGAGTCCAAACTAAGTCTACCAAGAGATCTCCTCGTCAAAGGGCCTCGAATATTAAGGGACCTTATAATGAAATGGACTGAATAACGCAATAGGCCTCATAGTTGAAGGGTCATATCTCATCTAAACATCATCTACCAAGAATCCTCGACATCAAAGAGTCCTCTTCTCCAGATTCTCCAGAAGAAGGCAACGCCAAATTTCGCTTAAATTGTTATACGAAGTTACGATCGTACAATTCCTCTACTCTTCTGTCACTCCAAGATCGTTCTCGTCTACTGATTCTTTACTTTCTAGTCACGCTCTATTTTTTTTTTGTATCTGAACTTGTCTGTATCATCCACGACGGTATGTTCTAGATCCTCGGGTGAATATTCCTCCATCAAAATTAGCTCTGTAGCTTCTGGAACTAATCTGTAAGCAAGGAGCGCAATTCTGCGAGAAGAGTACGGTAGTTCCACCTGGTTTCTCATTTCAGATGTTTAAGTGACAATGCTAAGAGACTTCTTTTCATAAGGTTCCGTGAGACCTCGTAGTAAAGTGCCTTATCCACTTATACCAAGAGATCTAAGAGACCTAGTATTCGGAAGAGTCCAAACTAAGTCTACCAAGAGATGTCAAAGCTGCCTCGAATACTAAGGGACCTTATATATATAAATGGACTGAATAAGCCAATAGGCCTCATAGTTCAAGGGTCATATCTCATCTAGACATCATCTACCAAGAATCCTCGACATCAAAGAGTCCTCTTCTCCAGATTCTCCAGAAGAAGGCAACGCCAAATTTCGCTTAAATTGTTATTTGAAGTTACGATCGTACAATTCCTCAACTCTTCTGTCACTCAAAGATCGTTCTCGTTTACTGATTCTTTGCTTTCCAGTCATGCTCTATTTTTTTGTATCTGAACTTGTCTGTATCATCCACGAAGGCATGTTCTAGATCCTCGGGTGAACATTCCTCCATCAAAACTAGCTTTGTAGCTTCTGGAACTAATCTGTAAGCAAGGAGCGCAATGCTGCGAGAAGAGTACGGTAGTTCCACCTGGTTTCTCATTTCAGATGTTTAAGTGACAATGCTAACTTCGTCTCGGGATGGCAGGAACACCTCTTCTACTAGCTCTACTAGTGCAGCTCGCCGACCCACCTTTTTCGGCACGAGTTATTGAGCTAAAAGCAAGCAATACGGCACATGGAATACGGAAACTGTGTGGAAGTAGTCGTACACTGGATAAACGACGTGATAAAGTGTCAAATTCTAAACATAGTGCTACGGCGCTTCGTTCCATTATTCTTTATCGGCTGCGGCGGTTGATGTATGGTGAGGCTCGAAGCACACGTCGATTCCCGACCCTTCCGATATCCCATAAATCACGCTACCCATCACTTCCCCATCCGAACCATATATTGGGGAAGGAAAGGCACTCACCGGTGTGTGTATGAGCGCGCTTTTTCTCCATAATTCACCAAAACGCAAAAGCGGCATGCGCGGACAGCATGTTCGTGTGCGCGTAATCGACGCGTCAGACACGTTTCCGCACTTTTTCCGGGGTGCGCGTGAGTGTATGCCATTCGTGGGCCGGTTTTTCCACCGCCGCACGTCTCACGGTGTACAGCGCGATAGAATGGCGTGAATTATCGCACTAGGGTAATTAATTTTTATTAATCGTTTTCCAGTTAGCGGCGTGATTTATGCTTCGTGCCGTTGGACGGTTTCCTCGGCCATCCGGTAAAGCTACCAGAGCACACCCGACCAAGCGAACCGTCGATGAGGATGATGAGCTGTTGATCATTAGAACGAAGAAGATTCGACTGATGGGTGCAAGAATCCATTTGCCAGTTTTGTGCACTGAGCACAAGACGAATCGTGAGAAAGTCATCTTTTCGTGAGCTGCAGCTAATTATGAGTTCAGTGTGTGATCGAGGATCAACTTTGACGATCGTCCGAAAGTTAATTAGACCAAGCATCTGAAGCGAAATGGGTTGGTTGCTGTTGATTACGAATCAATCTCTCTGTCTGGCAGTTTGAGCGAACCAGTTCGCTTGCCGGCTGGATAAGGTGCCGTCACCCTGGACGTATGAGCGATTCAGTGAATTATGATCGATGGAGCAAACCAGCGCCTAGTCCACTTTATTAGGGCGAAATAAATGGACCAGTTTTATTGTCCAGGGCCCCCGGGGCACGCGCGGGAGATTATGTCCTTTGTGCAATCATTTGAAAATTTTATGGCCATCAGATTACCTACCACCATATCTCGGCAGCCCTCGCCCCGAGGGTGACGTATGCGCGTTGACGACGCGGTATGCGCTCGTGCCAACCGCATATCTTGGGGATAACATTTTGCAAACGCATTTTTCTTCGCAAGATCACGCCGTAGACAACTTTATTACACCCGTCGGACCCGATGGGGGGGAATTATGATGAGACACATACGGTGTCTATGTGTGTATTTGGCGGGAGCACAGTTACATATCGGAAGCTATCAAAATTTGTAACCCCAAGAACCGGTATCCCGGGTCCGGGATATATTAACCGAACTTCGTGTTCGTGGTTGTACACGGTGCTTGGTGGATAAAGAATCGGTCCCATTACCATTAACTAGGAGGTGTCAAACTTAGGTGGGGCACAAGAACTCGACCCGTGCCCCATGTACTGCACAGCTACACACTGTGTGCGGCTTTTTGAAGGGCATCCATCTGACGACTTGTAGCGCCAGCCAGTTGTCTTGCTGGTGGAATACTCTGATCTCCGTCTGGTCACCCACGCTTCGTATGTTGTGTCCGCGTGTCATGCCAATAGCTTGCGAATTGCCCGTCCCACCCACCGACTCCTCTTTCACTGCACGGGTCACCATTTCTCCTCATAAATATGCGAGCCAAGAATCGGGTGTTCAAGTTGTCGGACCGTCGGGGTGTGAAAGTCCACCAGGGACCGGAGGGAGGAAATTGAATCATCGGCCACCTTGGTGGTTCCACCGTTCCAGATTACGGGTCCGGATGTTTGAGTGCAAGCAGGAACATGCAAACAACCAGGACCCTCCTCGGGCCAGACAACAATGAAACGGCTCGGACTCGATCCGAGAGCTATTCTGGCGTGTTATTGTTACGGTTACGATCTTGTTTATTTGTTAATTTATTTATGAAGAAAACCTACTATTGCTGCCTTGTCGCCTGGTGCTGATGCATTGAAGTAGAACGAACGGCTTATGTTCAGGTCTTAACACTCCCCGCCCGTGATGTGGTCGCTTGATTGCATCGCTACTGGCGCGTTTCGCCGGTGTCGGGATTGCGCTACAAGTTAAATCCATATTTTAGTAGCTGAGTATGATAATCGAGGCTCGGAATGGTGATTCCACCACCGTTGCTGGTTTGCCACCGGATATTACTCCCGCTTTTTACCTGTCCCATGCTACATGCGTCACCCATCGACGACACGTCCGGTGGTGTGCGGTGCGCAACATCGACTCGAATGCATCTAATTTAAAGTCAACTTGTTCACCGTTCGTGAAGGACCTCGGGATGGAAGGAAGTTGTGCTTGGTTGTGTACATAGTAAAGTGGCGTAGTAACGTGCGTACTCGTCTTCATTGACAAATCGAACCGTTGTCGGTGTACATTGATTAAAACGACGCTCAACGATCGGTGTTCAACATCTGAAGGATGCTGAATACATTTCTCTTAACGTTATTCATCTAGTCACAAATAGCAAAAGGGGTTCTATTTCTACTCGTTGGGACTACATTGGAGTACCATTGCGCTTCAAGTTTGAACCTTTTTCAGACCATAAATAAGAGTCTGACAATGTTTTATGATCGATGTCCGAAAGTGTCGAAATTTCGATTTTAATAGCAAATATCAAACAAGTTCTCAAGTCCGACAACAATGGAAGAAAAATGTCGAATTGCATTAGTTTCATCGTTCGATCGCTTTACTTCCCTGGGGCCACTTACACAGGCCACTTTAAGCGGTTCCAGGTGTTTGGTGAGATGAATTTTGAATTTCATTATCACATCACTCCACCTTTAGACGCTGTTCGAGACTCGATCTCTGCACACCGGTGACCAGGACCGCAGTACACGATCGTACATCAAGAGGGCTTTTGCAAATTAATATTACAACAATCTAGCCTTTAACCTAGCGCGTTAGTCACCGGCCGACCCGGCTGTCGTAGTGCGCCACTTGAGTGCACAAAAACCTTCAAACGCTTTGCATCTCGATCGCGCGCCCGAACCCGCGCCGGATGCGTAGGTTGGTATCGGCGAAAATGATCGAACAGTTTTATTACTGGCAGGGAACGACTGCCGCGCCGAGTTGTTGAGCAAATAGTAGTATAGTAATAATCGAAACAATAGTCCATCTGTCAAAGTTGGTGGTGGTACAGTATGGCGCCCGCACCTATACGAAACCGATCACCTGTTTTGCTGCTCTCTGGCTGGCTGGTTGGGTTGTCTTTTCGCTGGGAGGAATATATTCAATAACAGCGCACAGAAATTAATAAAACCCTCAATCGGTTTGCAATCTTTCGGAAATGATCGATCCGAACGGTAGAGAAAGAGATCGTCTAGAGTCTCTAGGCAGTTGAGATTTGTGCGTGTAATGTATGCACAGCGAAGCATTGGAGTTGCCGATCAACTGGGGGACGCTTTATAATGTGTGTACAATGTGCCACAGGAATCGGGCGCTCATAATTCGCACACATAGGGACGGTCGAAGGTGCTCAGGGTAGCCTTCGCCACTGACAGGAGACTGGCAGCGGGCGCGAAGACATCAATGTCAGCAAAAACAAAAACCGCAACCGTCGGGCTACGACTTCGACGACGATCGACAATTATTCAAATTTACCATAATTGAAACTAAGGGAGTAATTGTCGTACGGCGCAACTTGGTGTCGGCGAACGTTCTTGTGAGTCATCGCTAGGTTTGTAGGGCGCTTGGCATGATTCGGAGTGCCAACTGGCGATCGGTTGTTGGAGAATTGTGTGCTAATTAAAACGGTGTGCGCATCATTGATTCGGTTCGGCGGATGTTTTGGTGCCTGATGTTAGGATCATTGTAACAGTTTGTTCGTTGTGACATCTTGGAGATGTCTATTACCGTTTTTGTACTTCAGGTGGCTTGAACCTGGTGATTGCTCTACCTCCAATAAGTTGTATTCGCTCAATCTTAGAGTTCTGAGTCTCAAAATGGAAATCGGTCGCAGATATTCGTAGACAAAAACATAGAAGCAAATTGATCCTCAGGGAGAGCTCACTAATGTTCAAACTGGAAAGCTTAGTTTGATTAATCTTTATTAAGTAACATATGTTCAGGTTAACAGGATCAAACCAAGATCGTGATCATTGTTTACACGACACGATACAAACAAAACAGAGAACCTAATTCACCCAACATTCGAAAACAGCACGCCCGTAAACAGTCGTAAAATGCTGAATTATGAAGCCAGTTTGAGAAATTATTCATAATCCATATTTTATGCAGCGCCTGGAAGAGAAATTTTTGCCCATAAAGACAACGCCATAACCTCACATTATATGCAAACGTGGCTCGTTTAGGCACGCTTCTCATTTGGGAACTGTATCGGGAAGGCAGTGTTGTGAGTGTGTGACTCCCCCAAAAACTGTCCATTGGTCGCCAATTAACATAATGAAAATAATCATCACCCTCCAGGCTGGCCCCGATATCTCTCTCTCTCTCTCCATTATTAGTCACAATAAATCGGCTTTTAAACGAAACGACACTACGATTGTGAGTCGTTTTTTTTTGGAATTCATTCTTCTCAGTCCAAACAAAAGGCACGAGGTTGCAAATCAGATTTATGAAAATCTTTCCTGTCGCCAAATTGACGAGACAACAACACACACGCCCGGTCCACGGACTCCGGAGTAAGCGCATGAAATATGAATGAAAACGGAACGTGTGTATTCACGCGCATCATCGCAACCGTCGCATCTCCCGGGTTCTCTCGTTAATGCCGCCCGAAGCCGTGCCATTATAATAATTTAGAGGCGATTTAGTCTTCATGGGACGACGTGGTGATGGTGGAACGGAGATGAACAATAATAACACAAAAACCGTTGAACGTTGAATCTGTCAGCAACCTGTTAATGTTTTCGGACAGGCGGGTCCACGCGTGGCGCCACTTGCGCTACTCTGTTGAGGTCCAACTCAGTTCTTGGGGAGGCGCTGACGGTGGCAATGTGTGCATTGAGAGATTTTTTTTTGCTGCCTGCCTGCCTGCCTGCCTGCTTCGCTTGTGCTGTGTGTCTTGAGCAGATCAAGTTTGACGTAGACACTCCCCGGACACCAGGACGGGGCGACCACACCGGCACAGAGTTTGGCACGATCGAACCGTACCTACCAGAGGTCATGCGGAGGCGTATAGCTGCATTTAATAAATTGTACACAAGCGCCCTGTCATTCGACGGGACAACCAGGAAGCCTGCCGGTACGGTTCTGACCAGCTGGAGCTGGCACGCGTCCATTAGTGACGGTCAAAAACGGTCGACGGGCACATCTGTACCTACGATATTAGAATCCCAAATAAGGCCCACCGCATGTGTCCCAAAATGTTGCGTTTGTGTGTGTGCGTTTGTGCGAAGTTAAAGTGTTAACAAATTACCATTTTGTTCATAGTGGTACTGTTTCCGGTGGCGCAGTAGTAATTGAGAAAACCTTGACGCAACGGACCTGCGATCGGATGGGATTGGGATGTATAAAGGCTGTCAAAATGGAGATGAGAAATCAATGCAACAGTTTGAGCAATAAGCCTTCTATGTCCTCCTTTTTCTTTATGGAGATAGCTCCAAATAAGGATGATCACCTGAAAAGCGCGAGAGAGCGAGATACCTGTTGTTCACATGAGAACCCCCTACGTACGCAGGAAATGACGCAACACACTCACACACACATCCAATCGCACAGCAAACTCTCCCTTTTTTTAATCAATTGGTAGATTGCGTACCAGATCCGCTCGTAAAATCTGGCGACAGGTTCTCTTATCTCGTAACAAGCTTAAAAGTTGTTGCTGAGTGCAGGTTCACTTACCTCAAGGTACGCTTCCATTTCGAGCGGCATTACGAATCCGAAGTTCTGCCGATAACGATACATCCACCTGGCGCAGACTTTCTGCGACTCGGCTGAACCGTCCCAGAAGAGGCACACCAGGTTCATTGTAGCGGTGGCGTGCGAACAAGTTTACAACCGTATTGTTAATAAAAAATAAAACCAGCAACAACAGACATTGACTGAGCAAACTGAACGATCAACAAACGATCGTAAAACCGCTTCACAAGCGTTCGCAGGCGCACTGCAAATGGCGTGGTGTTTCGCAAAATCACCCAGCTTCAACGCCGGTGGTCTTGTGGCGTCTCGTGTGGACCCGGTACCATCTGGACATCGTTGGGATGGCTTTACGAGTTGTTATATTTCGTATCGCTATTAGGCCGTTTATTTGGCTGGCTACACCCCATCTCGAGTGTGCGTGGTGATACACCACACCTCGCACTGAAGGTCATGATTGTCTCGGGACGCCCCGGGCTAAAGATGACCAGTTGATGCGTTTCGGTGTCGAAGGGGAATACCGGGAGTATACAGTTTCGGATTCCAAATTCAAACTCAAGTGCAAATCACACGGTAGCATAATGGGACGGCCACGCACGTTCCCTTTTCTGTGCCGAAGACTCTTGAAGGCTCCTACGCATCGCGCCGAGAGGACACTTCACCGTGAGGGTTGTACCGGTATTGATGATGAACACTTTGGATGATGCAATTGAGTGATTGAGCGATCAAAACTGAAATCGAATCGAATGTATGTAATTGGGTCGACAGTTTTGTGTTCTTTTGAGGCTTGAAGTTCAACGTTTGGCGCTCGAATAATCGGATCGGAAGCTATGCCGTGTAAGAAGGATCTTCTTTTTCGTTGGAAAGAATCTCCTTTTTTCTGGGTTATTAATTTCTTTGAATGTTTTACCACCAATTTACCCGTTTGGCAACAGCTCCACATGATGCCGTGTCCTCATCTCTTTCACAATGCATACACAACCTTAATAAACTCATTTATTACTACCAAAACTGCACACGGAACAAGTGTTTACCCAGTGACCGGTGTGTTGCCTCGAACCGAGCCGAATATAAATATGCAAAAATGGGAAACGATCGCTCAGAACTGTGGTCTGTGGCCGCATCGCCAAAAGCGGTCGCGCTTAATGATGACATAAATAAGCGACGGTACAGTTGAGGTATAAGGTAAGCGAATGAGCGTCATTATGTACCTTGTTGCGTTCGTTTTGGAGGGTACTGGCCGAACATTTTCGAAACGAAATGTCATGATAAATCTTGACCAACATCGCTTCCAACTAGCATCCGCGCAGCCACACAGGGAACATGACAAGTGTGTGACTTCATTGGATGACAAGTGTTAGCCACGGTGGACGGTACGTATATGGCGCTAATTTGCATATTGTCACCTGCATACATGAGCTATCTTGTGCCATCTTTGCATCCCTGGTGCCGATAATCACCAGAAATTCTTTCGACCCAAAAGACAACCGGAGCTCCGTATTGGACTCATCAATAACGCATCGGGGGTGCGCACCCAGATCAGCAGGTGGAAGACCGGCGTCTTCGACACATCCGATCACTTTCACGGACGCTGTTCGATCAGTTTGGTCGCGTGGGCGCATCGATCGTAATACTATGCCGGCTCCACTGCTTCTAATCACGTCCACAGTTCGTGTTTGTGGATGTACTCGGAACACTCGGAACCCCTTCTTTCGGCCGCGCACCGATAAAGATCGCTAATTTATCGCACGAGTCTGATGGTAATTGGAGGAGCAAAGTTTGGAGTTTGGAGATCGGTCGGAGGGAGAAATTAAATAATATTTTATTTCACTTTAATTGATGCTATAAAGCAAATTTACGATGCAGTGGTATTTTGTCTCGGGGCTGAAATAAATTAGTGTGTGGTGGCCGCGTGAGTGGCGCATGAGTCGTGTCAGAGACAAAACAAAAGCACAATGGTACCATGTGCGTTGTGTGTGATGTGAGTGGTCGCGTTTCGTCACACACCACCGAACACAGTTGACAGGAAGATCAGTTTTCCACCTGCTGCAGGGTGAGTTTTCATCCCGGGCAGCCTCGTAGCGCCACCTTTAGCATTTCGACAGATCAAGGAGAAGGTAACACAATCCCTATTAGGCTTACGACACGGACATTCTGTTTTATGTGAGTGCCTACGGGGATGATTGGTTTGCTTCACGCATTGCGCCGTATCTGCGAGCCCTCGGGGAGTGATTTTATAGCATCGACCGACCGTTATGTCGCACCGCAGCGTCATTTGCAGCTCATCGACACGCTCGTTCGCTAATGGGAGCCTTTGGGATGGGTGGTGTCGGATTACGTTCTGCGCCGAGAGAGAGAGAGAGAACCCGTGGTCAGTTGAGCTTGGAATTAGTTTAATCCGATTTGAAGCTTTACCCTTACGTTGGATACCATGGTAAAGCACCAGGAAAGCACGGAGAAGTATCAGAACATTGCAAACTGTATGACACGCAGCAAGGAAAGACATGGTTAGAAGTGGAAGGTTAATATCAATTCCTGTTGAGTTTCTTTATTAGTTCGATGAGGTGCAACTATAACAGGCTGTTTAAATAGTCTGTATGGCTATTAGGTAAATACACACATAAAATAAAACATCACCAGACATCTTAAAACAACAACCCTAAGGAGTATAAAAAGATCTCATAATCCTACCTCGTGTCAGAAGTACAAGTGAGGTGTCAGACAATCGTTAGAGATCCCCAACAAAGCTACAGCCAAATGATGTTTCACAAGATGTTTTCTGTTGCTCTAGTAGCATGCGGTCTGCTCACCATTGTTCAGGTAAAGTATTGCTAAAACCTCGATCACATTCAACGTACTATATCTTCCAAGTCATTGTCCACATTCAGGGCGCCAAAAAGGTTGAGGAGTGCGAGAAGCGTATGCCCGCCTCGCTGAAGAGCAAGCTGTGCGAGGTTCGGCAGTACAAGCTCTTCGAAGGGGCCGATATGGAGAAGCACATAGACTGTGTGATGAGGGCACTAGGATTCGTCCATCCTGATGGTACTGGAAATGTACGTTTGGCTACAGGGACTCGTTTTTACTCCGCCTCCATTAATACGCTCCATTTTCACAGTATCACTCGCTAATCGCACCACTGAACGCGATCGAGAAGGATCGTAAGCATGATTTCAATCTGGAATCGTGCGGTGGTGGCCGGGATAAGCTACCGAAACGGAAGCGAGCGTACGCGTTCTACAAGTGCATGCTCAAATCGACGTCCGCGGAATCGTTCAAGAAGGCGTTCGATCTGAAGGAGCTGGTGAATGCTGGCAAACTGACAACTGTGGCTAAGTACAGCCCCGAGGTGGATCGATTGATGAAGGAGATCGATGGTATGATTTGCAAGTAGTTCGTATCGAAGTTCTGTTGTTTGGTGAATGATAAGAAATAAAGCTATGATTGTACGAAGCATATAAATATTGTTGAAGGGTTTTCATTGCAATAAGGAATTTCAATTTGGTCGAGAAAACTGTAAGACGATGTCTCTAGTGGTTCGTTAGTTCTTGTAATGAGAATGTTAACCTTATAACTTATCCTGGACATCTTTTTTAGATCCTTCACACGCTCCGTAAGAGCTGCTCGGTCTAGCCTATGGTGACTATAATATAAGTCTCTTTGATATACGTAGAGGGTAGAGATTGATGAGAAGACGTGTAATATTTTGCACCAAGTGATCTAATCGCCAAATGTCTTAAGTATTCGAAGTGACAACCCAAGGGATTTAAATATTTGGCTTAGAAATTTTGTCCCCTACGAAGCCTGACAGAATCATTGTTGATTGATCGTTTACGAGACTCTTTAAAGTCGAGTTTATTGTTGATTGGTCGATGTTGCATTCCGTTCATCTGAGCAAACTTTATTATTTGCTAACAAGAAGATCAAACATTGCAACTCTCGTTATTTGCTCATTACCATCTGCGATGATCTTTAGAGTCTCTCATAATAAAATAGTCACCCTCTAAGTATATCCATTACTAGTATCAAAGTCTTGAGAACGAAACATGGTTGAAAAGTTGTCGCTATGCATTGGGCTTCTATGGTGTATGCTCTTTTTAACGCAGGTAAGTCTTCTGAAACATTCTATATTGCTTAAAACTCCCTTTAAACGGTTCCCTTTTCTAGGCCAGAGAAGAGCAAACTGTTGAGGATTGCGAACAGAATATTGCTCAATCGTTGAAGAGTCGTATCTGTGAGCTTCGTCAGTACAAGACGGTTCAAGGCAAGGACATGGATAGCCACATGCAGTGTGTTCTGGAAGTGATTGGCTTTGTGGAGGACACTGGTGATGTTGTGGTTCGTATCTGTATCCTTAAATAGAGTTAATAATTACAACTTATTTATTGTCAATTTTTCTTACTACTGCAACAGTTTCAGGATCTGCTCGGTGTACTGAAAATGGAAGATTCTTCCCTGGATCATGTAGCTAATCTTAAAAAATGTAATACAGAAGCTGAACAGGTCGAAGGTTCAAAGAAAGCGAACACCTTCTACACGTGCATTTTGGGTACGAGCTCGGCACAAACATTCAAAAAGACAGTAAATTATGAAAAGATAATAAAGAGTAATACTTGCAGATCATAAAAAAACATATATCTTAAAGTGGAAAACACTTGAGTTTTCTTCTCTTTAAGTTAATATCACAAGTAATAATTTGCTCAATGCAGCAAATAATTTTCTTGCACCGAAATGTCCGATGAGTCATTTTATTGCTTGTATTTAACCTCATAAGCTCGAGCGTTGTGTTATCGTGGAACTATTCCCCAGGCAGGGAATACCAGACATAGAGCCCTACTAGCGCAGATCGTATTTTGCGGTTTTGTGCAAAAATAAATATTAACGCACGACTATTTAAACTATTCTTATCCGAATCTAACGATCACAGTACGATATGCTTTCCAAGAAACGTATGGCTAACATTAGCGCAGCTGTCTAACTTCTGATATCATACCCTCTTATAATGGGGGAATTCCTTCGGATAAAAATCAGTAAATCCAATGCAAATATTGTACCACTAAATACGTGCGAAGCAATAACCTTGCTGTATTCTTGGTAACTTATGTTAAAATGTTTCTGGTGTTAGCATGATGACTAAAACATGATTCATAGTAATGGATGTAAATAGCTCTCGACGAGATCTTGCATGGTTAATGTGGATGATGGATATATTTCTCTATAATACTTTCTGTATTATAGGAGGTATCAAGCTTAGGAATAATTATTATTTAACATTCCTGCATATCATGTTTACCTAACACCAGACACCTGTTCTCCATAATAATATGATCAGTTGGTGGGTGTTTATGTACGAAAGTATAAAAACATCTCCGCCACTAGCTCACTCGCTCAAAGATCACGGTGTAGAGGCATCATGTTGAACAAACTCTTACTGACGGTTGGATTGGTGTGGTGTCTGGTCTCGTTCGGGCAGGTATTTATACTTAGATTATTAGTTCTAACGTTTCTTCTATAGAATGGAACGTTTTATTTTTCCATTCTCCAAAAGGCAAGAGTGGAGAAAACTGTGGAGGAATGTGAACAAAACATTGCCGACTCGTTGAAAGACCGGGTGTGCGAACTGCGCCAGTACACACCGGTTAGTAGCGATGATATGGATAAGCACATGCAGTGCATTCTGGAGGTCGTTGGATTCGTCGACGAAAATGGGGAAGTTAATGTGAGTAGATCATCGAATCTTTAATAATGCACACTAACACAAACACTCCACTTCCATCCAAATGGTAGGAAAGTGAGCTGCTTTCACTGCTACAACGTGTCGATAGTGGTGTGCCGCATGCGGCCAACATGAAAAAGTGTGTAACCGAAGCATCCAACGTCGGTAATGCGAAGAAAGCAAACACCTTCTACACGTGCTTTCTGGGTACGAGTTCATCGGCCGGGTTTAAGAATGCGGTCGACTACAATGAACTGTTGAGGGCCGGCAAGATGCGGCTGAGTGATCCGTTCGATGCGAACGTTGTTGCTGGTATGATCAAGGAAATTGATGACGGTTTGTGTAAAACAGCTTGAGGGAAGATAATTCTTATGGAGTTGGATGACAAGTCAAAATAAAGTGACGTTGTTCTTATTCACTGTTCAAAATAAAAATCAATTTAATTTGCCTCTATTTCCATACAACTAAGAAACTATGAAAGTGTGGCAGAAAATGCTTGAAATAGAATCATTGCTCAAGATTATATGCTTGCTGTAGTATCAAGATCCTCTCTAATTGAGTTTTTCTGGGAGTCTCTCCGAACAACGGGGTATTACTACTATCAGGCAAAGCCATCTTTCTACCCTTTGGGTGAATGTTCTAACCCTGGGGGAGAGTCTGTTGAACGATAAGGTCTAAGGTGTCGTGGATTTCTTTATCAACTACTTGTAAATGTTAAGGATAGAAATAACTAACAATTGAACAGGGCCAGGCCCAATTTCTCTGGAAGTAAACGAAAGTATGTTGTGAAATAAGCATCGGCAACAGCTTCTGATCAGGAAGAACATAACAACTTTCCAGGAATAAGGTTTGACCATAGCAATACGGCCAGGCAGGCTGTCCCAAATTAATTAAAAAAAATGCTCTGACTACGTTAATTTAGCATGAACTGCTCACACTTGAAAGTTATATTGTGATATTAACTGCCCAGTGATTTTGTGCTTTGATGATACCGACACTTTGTACTGGTAAAGATTCTATATCAAATATTGGACAATTACAAACTTCTAAAAGTCACAGCAGTTGATGGAATTCAATTAATAAAGTCGATAGATACACCTGTTTTAATCAAACCTTGCGTCAGATATCTTTCAATATTTACATAAAAGGCTAATGTGTAAACAATACAACCTAGTATATAAGCAAACATGATCTGTGCCAAGTTCTGCGGCATGTTCTAATATCAAAGTGAAGCAACATGCTGAAGGAAACGACCTTTATCACCTTATCCGCGCTCTGCTTTATAGCAGTAGTACAGGTAAAGTTTTCCAGCAAATCTATACTTAAAACCATAACTACAACGTAATTTTCCAATTAGAGCGGTACGGTGAAAGAATGTGAGGATAAGATCGCACTGGCGTTGAAGAGCAAACTGTGCGAGGTTCGTCAATACAAACTGTTCGAATCACAGGACATGTACAATCACATCGATTGTTGTATGAAGGCGGTCGGATTTGTGAACAACGATGGCAGTGGTGATGTCAGTAATTTTAACATTTACTTCAATTTAATAATATCGTATCTAATGAGAGTTCCCATTACAGTATCATTTGCTGTACGATTCACTGCAAGAGATCGAGCAGGCCAATAATCACGACCAGAATCTGGAGAACTGTGTCACCGAGTCGGTAGAAGCTCAGGCAAACCAGCGGGCATATGTGTACTACAAGTGTTTGCTTCAATCCACCTCGGCAGAGACGTTCAAGAAGGTGTTTGATCTGAAGGAACTAATCAAGGCCAATAAGCTTCCACCGGGCACCAAATATGGGCCCGAAGTTGGTAAGCAGATGAAGAAAATTGATGACAACATATGTAAACTGTAAGCGAAAGTGCACAATCTAGCAGCAGGGTGAAATAAATCTAATCTAATATGAAAGCATCATATGAAAAGATTGTCAAATTCTATTGAGGTTCTGGTTTACAATCAAGTTTTGTTTGTTAACGATCAATGTGGACAAGAACCTGCACTATCAATGAAGCATCTTTGTTTATTGATTTCCGTACCAACTACCGAACGGCTTTGTGTTCATGATCTTGCCCAGTCGAAGTTGATCGCTCTACCGAGCTAGTCGTCGCTGATCATCATGAAACGATTCAGCCTACATGGTGCACCATTAAGTCATACAGTGCTGTTGATTGTATTGGCTTGTACCAGTGTAGCAGCACAAGCAGTGACCGATTGTGTGCGACTAGTTCCAGAGTCTGCCAGAAGCACAGTCTGTGATGTTCGACAGTATCGCGTAACGAGAGGAGTTGATGCAGATCGATACATACGGTGTGTTCTAACTGCATTAGGCTTTGTCGATGAAGCTGGATCAATTCAGGTGAGTTCTCTTACAGCTCGCCCTGTTAGGAATAGTAGGAATAGTAGACTATCGTCTAATTTTTACAGAGAAGCACCGTGCTAAGTGCGCTAGATGCAGTGGAAATTCATGATGGTGTCTACACCGACAGTGTGGATGCTTGCCTATCGAAAGCGAAGAAATTCTCCGGAGCAGAACGTTCGGCAGCCTTCTTCTACTGCATGCTGCGAACAGAATCGGCACAAAACTTCAAGGACGCATTGGAACTTCACGAGCTAAGACTGGCATCCAAATGGCCCGACAGTGATCGGTTTGATCGGTCTAAAGTACAGCAACTGATGCGCGAAGTAAACAAGCAGTTAAAGTGCTAATAAATTATATTATGAGCATTGTGTTCTATCGAACATATTTGAATCAATTCTGAATATCTTGCATGAGTTTTGCTCTCTCTCTAGATCTCCAATACAAAATCGAAAAAAAGTTCTGTACCGTAACAGGTGTCAGCTTAGGACATAATGATCTTTCAATGCGCTACTCCCTGAATTGCCTACAGGCATTCGCAACTTGCCATTTTATAGTCTCAATCAAATGTCACTCCGCAAACCCGGAACGGAGAAGCGATCGGAAAGCACCTTTTAACGACAATCTTCTTAGAGCAACCTGGCAACCCCGAAGCATGTGGTGCGTGTACAACCATACCTCCAGCGGATTAATTCGTTCCTTGTTCTTTCATTTTTTGCACCGTCCCGACCAGCCCAAGAGACCCTCTCGCAAGTGGCAAATAAATACAGAAATAATCTATTTTCGTAGGTGTTTGCGCGCACGGTGCGCGTATTATGGATGCGCGCGAGCGCCCGTATACTCCTGTCCAACGCGCAACAAAACCCACGCAGCGTGTCGAGTCCGTGTTGGAGCTTTTCTTTATTTTAATTGAAAAATAGTGCGCTCGGTGGTACGCCAGCGTTCGCTCTTATCTTGCGCTCGGTGTGTCTGTCGCGTCCTTAAAAAAAAAACTTCCTCTTGCTTTCGCGTAAAGCTACCGCCAGGAGGCGCCAATTTAAATTTCATAGAAATATAAATGACTGCACTGGGGCAGCAGCGAGTCTACTCTATCTCAATCCACGCACCAGCACCGGGTTGGTCCAACAATACTGTGCTCAGGTGCACTGCTACTTCCAGAAATGGAGTTCCTTGTACGATAGGCGAAACGAAGTCCTGTTTTGTGGTGGGAGAGGGCATTGTTCAGCACGACTGAGGCGAGTTTAATCGTTTGTCATAAAATCAATTCTTCGCACTTAATTACCGACCTGTGACTGGCAAGATACAGATGCAGACCGAGCGCATTGCCGCAGTGCAGTGTGTATCTATTTATTTTTTAATTGAAAGCGGAGTTTTATGGTTTATTTAAGCCGTCGGCTAAGGGAACAGCGTACGACCGGGTACTTACTGGTACTGCGGGGACCCAACTGGACGATAATAAAACTTCAACCTGTGTCGCCCGTTTAATGATGGTGCAACATCGCTTCTATCCGCCCACAACTCGTGCAGTTAATGTGACTTCGTTGCGCATTCAAGGTTTTGCCCAGTGATATCAATTTCGATGGTAGAACGTGTGTTATGGTAAAGCCTAAGTTTTGATGACAGAACCGTACGGAAGTTTGATGGTAATTAATCAACCGTAAATCTACCATCATTACAATGTTCCTTATCTAATGCCAATATTTGCTGCTTCACCTGATCTCTTTCGTATGGGAGGTTCTTCAGGATGAACGTTAAATTTCCGGAACGAATTTCACGATAGTCAAATGCTTCCTTAAACTCATCGCTATATGTTCCGTCCAGCAAACAACTGTACATGGCAAGACTTCGTTTGGAGAGCTCCATCTCTTGTGATGCATTTAACGCACACTGCCGAATGTACTCTCTGGTATCTTCATCCAGAGATCCTATCAGCTCATAATCTCGTTCAATTTCTCTCACCTAAAAATATAAACAAATTACAACTCCATACGCCTGGTTGTGGACCCTGGGAAGTATTCTCACATTAATAGAACTGTTCCGATCCAGATAGTGAAAGCCACGGAATATGCATGCGATATGACGCTCCATCGCTTCTGTATGGTTGCTTATCTCGTACGCGCGTATGTGACAGATATCGTCCCACAGTTCCGCACTCATTCGTTGCTCACAAAATTGTACCATCGTTTGGTTTGGTTTGCGAACTGAAAACGACTTAAATCGAGTTGAAGGTGAGATTGAGGGAAGAGTGTTTTGAAGCAGATCGAATACCTTATCTTGATACATATTTTGTAGTACAGCTGTATCTCGCAGAAAGAGTTGAAAGAAGACATTGGAGTTATTGTAGAAAAGTGGTTCAAATGCGTCGTATAAGGTTTCTTCGGATGAGCTGTGTAGATGGCCTATTGCAGCTACATCGTTTATGAAGCTTTCGACAGCTTCTTCACTTAGCGTCATCCATGGTTTGTACTCGTTGTACTGTGTCCTGATTATGTTAACCTAAACGAAAAACTCTTAAGCTGCTGTAGTTGTATAGGTCACAATATAATAAACTAATTATATCTCACATTGAAACGATCGCTTGATTCATCAAACAGTCCCATGCGACACAATACACAGTGCACAAAGCTTGGCGTACGTGCTGTCCTCAGAAGATAGCGCTCGTTCGATCCCAACCAGTCGGACGCATCACGATCTCGATCATCAGATTGTTTGCTGGCAAACAGTTCGAAGCATCGCAAGTGGGCAAACAGTGTGTCATCCGGTGATAATGCCTCAGAGCGCTCATCAACTGCGGCTGGTCTTATCAGTGTAGAACAGAACGGCGAGAGTAGAACCAGATGCGCTAAATGCAACGAGAACTGCATCACTAGAAATGGAACTGCACCAAACAGAGCTGAATGTGATACTGAGTGTAGTGGACGGATGGATGATTGTTTTCAGTACATTTTGTAACAGAGTTGGTTGAGATAAACTTTATGCTGCACTACGTAAAGTATGCGAGAGCGATAAACACAATGTCGTCTATTGGGTTGCGTAGAGTTGAGACTAATGGTCAGAGATTTCGCTTAACATCTCTCAAGTTTAAATCTGTACGCCTCCATCTTCCAGGGATCGTCTCACAGGAGGCACTTTTGAGGCTCTTATGTAGAAGCGTACTAGACATGGGATAGAGCTGCATCTCTAGCTCCTATTACTAAGAACACTCCAAGAGCTCCTTCACTGAATGCTCTTGAATCGCAGTAAAAATCACAAAAGAAGGGAACAAAAATTGTATAAATAAGTATGGTTTGAACTTTTTTTGTATATTTGTTTCATTTTCTAGGTTAGATTAGCCTTGAACACAATAAATTGTAATCAAGGAAGCTGTCTCGCTATCTTAGGCCGTGGTATTCTTTCACAGCGGAGGTCTATTGTAATCTACTAAAGACTTGACACTGGCTAAAACAAACGCTTAACAAACGAAAGACAAGACATTTTGCAGATCTTTATGCTCTTGTTGCTCAACAAGGAAAGAAATAGAATCGTTTTATGTTGTCAATAGATGTATACCCTTTGATAGATGAACTGTTTGCTCCTAACATTCCATCAGATCAGTCTTCCAATATTTAAAAAGATGGGAGATAATGGTTTCGCCATCAATCACGCCTGTGCAAACAGTTCACTCTAGTATATAAGCGCATCTTGATCTGTGATAAACCAAACAGCGAAGTGAAGCATCATGCTGAAGGAAACGATCTTCATCTCTTTATCCGTCCTCTACTTTGTATCAGGAGTTCAGGTAATATTTTCCAGAAAATCTATACTTAAAACATAAGCATAATGGAATCTTCTTCATAGGGTGGTACGGTGAAAGAATGTGAGGATAAGATGGCACCGGCGTTGAAAAGCAAACTGTGCGATGTTCGTCAGTACAAACTGTTCGAATCACAGGACATGTACAATCACATCGACTGTTGCATGAAGGCGGTCGGATTTGTGAACGACAATGGCAGTGGAGATGTCAGTAACTTTAACATTTATTTCAAACTTATTAGAAGCGTATCTAATGTGAGTTTCTATTTCAGTATCACAAGCTGATCAAACTTTTGAACGGGATCAAGAATAGTCGTGCACATGGCGCAAATCTGGAGACATGCGTTGGCAAATCGGTACGTGCCGAGGCAAATAAGCGAGCATATGAGTACTACAAGTGTTTGCTCAACACCAACTCTGCGGAGACGTTCAAGATGGCGTTTGATCTGAGGGAACTGATCAAGGCTGGTAAGCTGCCGGAGGGTTCCAAATACGGTCCCGAAGTTGATAGGTTGATACGGGAAATTGATGACAAGATATGTTAAAAATGTACTGTGGAATCTGGTGAAATAAAGTTAATCTAGTTTGACTGCATCATATAGCAAAGATTGTCAAATTCTAATTTTCTATACCAATCTTTTCTATAGATGTAATTTGGTGTGAAAATAGAATTTTATCATAGTGTCACAAACACTATGACACCAAGCATTTTCCACAACCCGACCTAATCGTGTCCGGCCTGCGACTGGGTCACGCTCCAAGATATCCCTCCGCGAGTCTTTCCATATGGACAAACTCTCACGATCTGACCGAGGCGTCATCGATGCCACCACTGTCCACACCGGCTAAACAAAACCATTTTTCCCTCGTTCCCAACTAGCTCCCGCTTGTCCCACAAAACGGTAAAAAGGATCGAACGGAGGCAGCCTGTTTTTTTTTTTGCTCGTGCGCTCTCCTTCCACGTGATACCCGTGGGAAATTCGCGGCAAAATTGGCGCACCGTGGTGTGTGATGATAATTAAAAAAACAACGCCTCCCAATGCGCCTCCAGGTCCAGTTTAAGAAGCTTTGATGTTTCGATACGGGAAGAAAGTGGCTCGATCGTGTGGTCGTGCCGAACCGATTACACCCGGCCCTAGACAATGTGTTTCCAGCTATCGGTTGAACCTTTCGCAAGGTTTTTTTTGTGTGTATGTTTTTGTTACGATGTCAACATGGATGTTTTGGTTATGAATGGGTTGTTCGTTGGGTGTTTGTTTCTTATTTTGGCTGTCAGTTCTGAGGCACGCGGATTCACTTTCTTCGATGACGCATGATTGACGGCGGAAGCGCTTTCGCTTGCGGTGGTTTAATCCACATAATTGAAGCCTGGTCAGATACATAACAAGGGATGCATTGGGCGGATTTTCAAGTGTGTAGTGTTTTTTTATGGGGATAAATAGATCCACTTGAGGCTGAAAGTGAGCCATCAAGACTGAAAAGGGCTTCGATTTTGGCAAATTGAATTATCACAAGCTTTGGAAGAGGGATGTTAACTTTCGCAGACAGAGGAGATCTAATTAATAGTTACGCTTTCATAAAAAGAGAGCCTTTAAAAGTTGGGTGTTTTCGTGATGGTCGTAAAAGATAATTAAATAATCTGAAAACGTGAAAGAAACAAAGAGGTTTAAAAAGTATATTGAATGATACACATATGCTATGTGACCTGAATTTCTGGTTTCGAACCCGTGCCTTGCTGGTTATTTAATAGCTTAAAAGAATCGTTTTGTTATTTACATCTATTTACGTTAAAAATGTTAATATTCATGTATTTTTCCTAGATAAAACTTCTATTACTATTGAATGTATTGTGTTAGGGCGTTATTTCAAAACATTTTTAATATTTCTCTTATAAGATAATTGATATTATAATCTTTAACTGTTTTAAATTGTTTAAAACATTCTTTAGATTTACATGTAAATTCTTCAATTCGTCTTGAGCTGTATCGTGAAGGACAAAGTCCAATTCAACATAGTCCAACAGAATTCCTTCAGTTGATTGCATACATTTAGGTTCTAATCGGCCAATCGGCTTCTGCACACAGTTATACTTCGACATCTCAGAACTCATCCTCCTGAAACGGAGTCCGGAGTCGTGGTTTACTACCCGTTTTGTCTCGAAGAAGACTGAGACTCTTCATTCAATTAATAAAATTTATATATTCCTACGAATACTTTGAATGAAGCAATAAAAAAAACTTATTCTCTCAATATTTTGTAACGCTCATTCACTCTTTTTACATCCCAGAGAGTCTTGTCAAGGAAAAATTGATTCCTCGTCCAATAATACAAAAAAAATGAAATAGAACTCACCCTTTCGTGGGAAATTAAATAAATAATAAAAAACGTCCCCCGCTTCCACCAGCAATATGCTTCCCGCAAGTGTTTAGTTACGACCATTACGGACAGTGAAAGATCACACATCCCTTTGCGTGGACGGCAGCCAACCACTCTGTGGGAGCGAAAGCGTTCAAGCAAACATCACAGCATGCGTTTAGGGGGTGAGAAACGAGATTTGGTCGGAGGGTTGTTATGGGTCTGCTTAGTGGGTCTGCCCTCGACTCGACTGTGGTGACTTACACGAATAGTGAACGAATTAATCCAACAAAGATGACCAGAACACCGGAGAAGGTGCATCGCGGCCGGCCCAACCTGGCCAGCCAGCATGGGGGCTTTGGCCACCGTTGGTGCCGTTGGTCGATTTCGTAATACCGACGAGGCATTTTCTTCTTCTTCTGGCCTCTGCAACCGGGCATACGCGCCGCCCGATATGTTGATCGGATTTTATCTAAGCGTTTTCGGAGCGGGCCAACACAACCGGCACCATTCATTTCGTGTGCCTCCCGACGGACAGGGAAGAACCAGGTCGTTAGATGTGATGTTTGCTTGCGAAAGGGAGTTATAAAATTAAATAAAACCACTGCACTCACGGGCAACGGACTTGATAGAAATGGAATGCATCGCATCGGTGCAGAAACGCAATTGACCTCCCGGTGTTTGGTTAGGCGGCATGTCAACCAACAACAAAAAAAAAGGAGGTCCACGCTTAGAAGCCAACGAGTAAAGCTCGGGTGGTACTGGGTAAATATTGTGTTGGCAAAATAAATGCAACTACACGGTTGTGGAGCGCAACAGGATTATTTGCGTGTTATTTGCATACCGTCCTGCATCGTGCATCGTGCGACACACCTTGCCTGATAGGGCTTGATCGGTGAGAAAGACTTTTTTACGTGGCGTTTTCTAACGAACCTAATTAAACGATTACTTTCGAAACATTGAGAAATTAAGGCTCAAAATGATGCGTCAAGCATATGGATATTCTAATGACCAGACGCCTTCACCATATATCAAACACGAGACGTGTTTCATGTAGCAAACAGCAAAAAAATCACCTAAAATAACACCCGCTGATAAGAGTGGGTTGGGTCAGTTCGATGTTTGTTTAAGTGAAAAGTACAACGACAGTACCCGCCGCGCAAATACGGTCGCATTTGCCAGACAGCGTAGCGTCTAAATTCTAGCAGAGTGGGCAAATTCGGAGAACTGTTTAAAGGGTCAAGTTTACATGTCTACAGGGAAGTATATTGATGTTTGATGACAATGTACAAGGTTCAGCTGGCAGGGATTAAACAGTGTTTGTGTTGTGTTTTGTGTACGTTCAATAATGGATGAAAAGTATTTCACAACTTAATATTTCTAACATGTTTACATAAGTTATTTAAATGTTGTTTTGTACATTTTATTTTTGTTAAGACTGAATAATTTGTTTTGTATTATGTTCTTTTGATTTGGTGTTCTCATTTTCTCATCATTTTCTTTATTTGGTTTCGTTCGTTTTTGTTTTAATTATCAAACATTTATTCATTATTTTCACTTTATTTTTGTTAATCTTGTACGTTATTTGGTTTGATTTGTTTTTTTTTATTTCTATTTTGTGTAATATATTTTATTCATGCACATTTTATGCAAATCTCAGCATTATGCATTCAAGTAATTAAAGTTTATAAAAGATTTGAGATATTTTATTAAAAATAACGTTAGCCAAACAACAAACTAAATATCAATAAGCTAATAAAAAATCAAAATTTAAAATAATTGCAAGAAACAATATCCGGAAGTTGTCAAGATTAACTTAAAGAACTTTAATTTTATGTATTATAGTTTCTTTAATTGTCATTTGTGTTGTTATCTAATAAATCTTTTTACGTTTTTACTTATAATTTCATGATTTTAACAGAGTTATTTACTTAGTTTTTTATTCATTACTATCAATATATTTGGAATAAAAGGATTAATAATAACTTTTTTAAAAAAGGGCGTTTGTTTCTTCTTTTTTCTTCATTTTCTATACATTCAATTGTTGTTTGTACTTCTCGTCTTCAATAGTTTTACTTAATTATTTTTTCAGTTTTTATATAAGTTGTTTTGCCCGTATTTCGTTTTTAGAGTTATCAAATTTATTTTTAATATTAATATTTAGAATTTTGTTTGTGTTTTATTTATTTCTGTCATGTTTTTAATGGCCAATGTTTTGCGTGCGATCTCTCGCATCTCTCCTGTAGGATATCACTTAAATCACAATTAACGCACTTACAGTGTGATATGAATCGCTTCCGTACAACTGCTTGAAGAAGTCCAGCATGGAAATGAAAGAAAGAGAACAAAAAAAACTGCCCCCAGTACAACTTATGCACTTGCTCGTCTGATTACTGCGGCGTTCTTGTGTGGCGTGGAGTTGAATTTATAATCTCTTACCCTGATCCAAATCTGGATTCGCCCGGGCCAATCTCGCGGCCCACGTCGCTACCCATCTCAGCTATCCGGAGACGTGTACGACGGTAAGTAAGCTAATAAATTGAAACCGTACCTTCCCGGCAAGGGGTCACCTTTCTGCGGGTGATTCCACTTTCCACCGGTCGAGCGTACTTTTGCCGGCCACCCTCCGCGGACACCATTAATCAGTTCAGTTTTGATAATTTTGTTTACACATTTTCTGCACACATCCGCAGATTCACACCGGCGGAAGAGGGAAAGGAAAGAGGGGGGGGAGGTCGTTATTTAATGCATCGCTGGTGGACGCGCGATCTGGTGCGCGTTGACGATGACAACGCTTTGAAATGGTCACCCAGAACAGGCAGGCCGGTTTCCGCAGATAAGCGTCCGGAGAGTGTTTGTGCGCGCAGCATGATAAACAGAAGTGCAAAGAGTGTGTAATTGAGAATCTCTGTGGCTCGGTGCTGGAGGTCCGACCGAGGTGAGAGTGTCGCGCCTTGTTCGCCGCGATGCAATATGATCACCCTAAAAGCGCAAGTTCACTTGACATCAAAATGCTTTTAATTAATTAGCGTTTAGAGTAGCAGATGGCGGCACAGTCACGGTGTGTGTGTGTGTGTGTGCCGTGTGCATGTTGCAGCCCACAGTCAGGCCGCTTCTGTGGATGGCACAGCATTGAAGGGTAGTTCACCCGCAGCAGCAGCAGCAGCAGTTGTAGTAGTCCGAATGCTGCGAAACTGGATCCAGACTGCAGGCAGACCCTTATGGGGATTTGGTTGGTAGCACCGGCCCAGCCATCTCCCAGGTGTCTGGAAGGTGCGGTCCCGTAATCCATTTATCACGCCTTCCCCCAGGGCCCAGAGTTCCCGAAGTACGACGCTGATAGTGCTAGACCTCGGGCGGGTCCCTTTCGGCGGGGGAACGCGCTTTTATCCGGAACCGGTTTTCTGGCCGGCTCCAATAGTAGCCCTCAGGGAAGGATAGAATGGTGATGGATCGATCGGCAATACTGGTGCTGCTTCGGTTATCGTCCAATTTCCAGGCGGTCAAACGATCAACCTGAAGCACCATTGTTCTATCAGGTTCTTGCTCAGGAATTCTGGAACCAACACCGGCACCTTAAGGCGCCCATCTTTCTCACGGGCTAATTGATCTATTAAAGAAGCAAATGCCGTTTTAAAGTTCTGCTCGACGAACCTCCGGGACACTGATCCCATCGTCAATCGATCGTTGACACTGATCTGTTTGGGAGAACACACACACACACATTCCACTTGTTCCGTCAACTTCACGATCGAAAAGAACGTACCAACTGGTGAACGATCGCACTGGAGGTGTAGTCGCCGAATGAGTCATCGATTGGGGAAGGAAATATTTGCAGCCAGCAAACCTGTTTGCGTTTGCGGAATTTGGAGGACATCGGTGTCGCGGTTCGGAAATTCGCATGCGAACCACTTTGCTAATCCAATTTTAAAGATGTCTAGAGTGACAGGTACTTTTGCAGTGTGTCTTAACAAATAGATTAAATGTGTGCTTTTACCAGAATTGTCTGTTCTAGCGAGGTGGTGTTCCCTTCTCACGGGAGTGTGTTCTTTGAGGATTGAGGAAAACGTTTCACGATTTCTTTCCTCCAGAATCGAATGTCCAAGTTTTGTTTCTTGTGTTGAGGTGGAGATCAGCAAACGGTAAAGCAGCATTTTACCAGGATCGATATAATTAAGATCGTGACCTGTCATCGGGAGAAATATTCCAATCAAATTCCTTCCGAATCGAGAGACAAAAAGTATTTCAACCTCGCGCTCGCACAAAACTTTCCCAGGCACTGCTGATGCTGAGGAGTCCCTACCATCCCCTCCACTGACGGATCTGATCTGGTTGCGCATCGATTAATCTTGGTGTGAACGGTGCCAGTTTCGGGCGGCGAAAGGAAACATCGGTACACATGCGACCTCCTATAGGTATCGCGTTTCGTCTATTGGACGGCTCCCATGGAGGGCTTTTCTTCTCCGGGAGTGATCTACTTTCAAGTGTATTTTTTTGGGAGCTAGGTGGACAAAACGTGCCGGTTACCGATCCAGATGACGATTATGATGATCAATTATGCAAAATGCGACTGATCGCGGGATCACAGCTTGTTGAAGGATTGGAGACCGTGCACTGCAACACACTGCTTCTGCAGATTAGTGTCAGGCGTGTTTCTGTAGCGGGAAGATTTCGGAGTGTTTGGAATTTGTTGTGTTGTGTCGTGGGAAGTTAAAGGATTGCCGGTCAGTAAGCTGGATTGTTTTGGAGAGGTAGACATCGAAAATCATGACTATTGTACGTGACGTTATCAGTTGGGTTATCTTGTTGGGTGCAAGGCGCCTGAAACTATGCAGCAAATAGTTATGGATAGTAAATAAGTTTGGTGTTGGTGAGGTTGTAGACACTTAAGAGTATGCAGCTTAAGATATTCATAATAATTGTCTTAACTTCATAACTTCTAAACAACAAACGAGCAGCAGAACAGAGTTGATAAGCTATCAAAGTCGGAACATTGATTTGCCGGAAATAAAAGAGCCAGTCTTTGAGATATCAATGAAGTTAATTTGCTCATGAATATAACCCCTATATTCCTAGAATTTGTAGTTCCCAAACTAAAACTCGCGCCAACTTCTTTCTAACATCGTACCCACTATTCCCAACCGGTACCGGTACCTTGGCGCTCATGGCGTAGTCATGAACGCGATCATAAATCAAAACTTGCCCGCGACATAATCTTGAACCTACTGCCGGGGGTACTGCCAAGTCGCGTGTAGTCGCGTTAGTCATATATTTGTTTACTAATTAAATAGCTCCACGCGCACACCCTGGAGCAATGGTCCGTACGCGACAGGCCAGCAAAGATAGCGGCTTCGGTTTGTAACCACGGACAGGCAGTCACTACTATCATGACCGCTAATCAATTGACACATTGGAAATCGGGCAGCAGATAGCTAATTTATACCACCGCGTATTTATCACAGAGGCGCACGCAATTAGATCGTGTGCGTTGATCGGGTGCCCCCGTGGGGCATTACTAGGAGATAAATGTGTGGAGCAAAGCAGGCGTTTGTGTACAAGCTGACCACACTTGCGGAGGTCTCCTTTTTAGCAGAGGGCGAGAGAGAGAGAGAGAGGGGATGACTTCACATTTTGCGTTTGATGTGCACACTTTACCAAACTGACCACACCCCATTCGGAAGTGATCGGAAGTGAACCAAAAAAACACATTTTCTCGATAGCTTATCGGTACCACGTTATGGTTGGCCAATAACCCCGTTGGAGCAATAGTTGGGTGCGGTCAAGACATCGTTTTTCGCCGTCTCGCTGACTAGCTACACTGTCCGGCACGCGTCTAGGTGATAATTAAATCGACTTAAATGTTGCCCCTCGTAGGAAACACGTGTCGAGTACTGCTGCAGACGTAAGCGTTTATTTTGGCTGACTCACTTGGGTGGGAAGACGCCACTGCTAGACTCATGGGAGCCATAAAGACATGACTTCCGAAGGGTAGTTTTGTGTGGTTTGATCGCGATAACGAACGGAGCAGACGGTTGACTTCTTCTAAACAGTTTGTGTGAAGCAATTAGACGCTTTATTTCTGTGTGTTATGGTGATCACGTTTTACGCACCCGAAGTTGGCTTACAGAGAAAAATGACTCTTCTGCTAGAAGTGTACGGTAGTGTTTAGTTTCGTCATTGCTTCCTTAACCTTTTCCGGACCCTGGTACACGTTTCCTCGCAGCAGATAAGCGTAGTCCGCCGAACGCAGCTCGTGGAAATCGAACGCCTTCTTGAAGTCTTCCTTTAGGTGACTATTCACTAGACAGGCGTAATAGTCGTACGCAACACTTCCTTTGCAGCCAGCCAGCACTGAGCGTACCTCGGGTTCCAGCTCACTCTTGTTGATCAGATTGAAATCACGCACAACCTCATCAACCTAAAATTAAACTGTTAGAAAATGCATATTCCTTAAAATCTCTACCTGTTCTTACCTTCAAACCAGTGTCATCCATGTAGCGCAACCCACGGAAGATGCAATCGATCGCCTGCTTCAGCTGGGCACTACCAGTCAGCTCGTAGTTGCGGGCCTTCTTCAAATCATTCTGGTTCTTGCCCTTCCAAGCACGCTTTTCACAGTACGCATGGAACGATTCGCCCTTCCGCTTGATGTTGGGCCGTGCGGCATAGATTCTTGCAGCACCTTCAACCGTCCCGTGATACAGTTGCCGAGACACGGTCACAAATCGGTTGTGAACCGGTAGGTACGCATTGTACAGTTCGACACAGCTCCCAGTTTTTGGATCCAGACCGGCCAATGCTTTTTGATATCCGGACACTTCCTCTTGTTTAGCTTCGTTGAGTTGTCTGTACGCCTGGTGTTGCACTGGAATCCTCTCAGACTGGTAAAGAACAAAATCGTTTCAATTTGTTGTATTGCAAGAAGTATCACGACAGCTCAAACCTTAAAAGCATTTTCCGTCACGTCGTAGATCTGTAAACCGACCATAACACACTTTGCGTAGCAGTGGGTAATCGCATCATTCGGTTCCAACTTCCACGCATTCCAAAGTTTCATGTAGGTGAGTCTGTCCGAACCCGATGGAAGATGATCTTCATAACAGCGCTTGTACACCCACAGGGCTTGCTCGGGATCCAACGCTTTCCATGGTTTTGATGCCTGCCAGTAATGAGATTTAAGTAATTGATCTAGACCCAAAGATGTAAACCCAAAACAACTTACTTGAACCACTAGGTGAGCTAGAAATGGTAGAAGTACAGCGGCGATGATCATTTTCCTTAAGTGAAATTAATAACGCTCGTTTGAGGGTGTCTCTTAACCGGCTGTTTTATAGACGGCAGCATCAGACTGGAACACGGTAAGAACAGCTGTTGGAACAACTTCTACATATTTGCGGACACCAACAGCTGATTGAACGTTAGCAATAAAAAGACAGCAATGCTCATTGTCAATAATGTGTTTGAGCGAAACAAGTGTTTGCACCGTCGTAATGTGGTAATCTTGTTTGCGTTCTCACTTGATTTGCATGCATAATGAGGTACGTTGCAGTGGAGTTAGTGACAGATTTACAAAGCAAGTGATTAATCCTAAGCTCATGACGATGTAAGCAACCCTGTTGACTAAGCCTCTGAAAGATTGAAGTTACTGAGAGTGGAGATCAGTTGGATGAAAGTGGTTCATAAGCTCACGTACAGATGGCATTTAAAGGCACATAAAAATTAGCAATTCTAATTCATTCTCTAAAGAGGTTCGAATAGTACACAGAGACAGCGAGCAAAGATCTTCTAGTTGTGTAGCTCCAATTATCTCTCACAAATGATGGTTGATGGATAACATCGACTATTGATAACTTAGTTGTTAAAATTCGCAATCCAATGTGTGCGTGAGTAAGTAAAGACCAAACGTGAAGATAGTGATTTTCAAATCAGGTTCTTATTCACAAATACAGATGGAGTTTTAAGTGAAAATAAGCTACTAACTGACTAATAGTATTAATTAACTATTCGATGACTGAAAGTAGTACACAATTCTCACAGACAGATGGCGCTTTAAGGTAAGTAGCTTTTCAAATCAAATCAACCGTTTCCTTTCTTTTCAAACCTAACAGACAACTGTATCATATCCGCCATAAAAAAGCGATTACAGCATGTTCTTTGTGTAGGTAAAGTGACCGTTACATTTTGCCATGCAAAAATCACAGCCTTCAATTGCCACTTGCTTCCGTTTTGGCTTCCATTTCCATGTTCATCCCCTAAAGCGAAACGTGCAACAATGCGCACAGCGGAAACACGGAATACGGAACTAATCCCGTTAAATCTTCGCCACCCCGAATCCTTTTTCATATGGCGAAAAATCCATCGCCCATACGCACATCAAGGCCACCTTGCCAAAAACAGGTTCCGGGTGTAACCGACGCCCGGAGTACGCCGTCCACTTTGCACCGAACCTAATTAAATGCTCGCGCTCGCGTCAACAGTCTTTTCCCGATGTCCCCCTACCATTCCATAGGTTCACGGTAATCAACCCCTAAATTAGACGGAAACTGTTTCTGAAAGGTGGCACAACGGTCCGGCACACGGTGCCAGCCGGATTGTTGGGTGTGTGCGGAATAAAAACATATTGAATTTCCCTAAAAACCTGGCGGCACACCGGCACCGGCAAACGCACACACAACAAAGCCGGTGCTCTTATCCAGATGATTCATAACCAGCTGCGTGGTGCGTGGTCCTAAAAGGGATGATCATCCACCGGCCTTTCTTTTGTTTCCCATTCCCGTGGCAGGAAAGAAGGGTGTGCCGGGCATGATGCCCGTAAAAAGCAAACGCAGTACGTGCGCACGTCGGCAAACACGCACACACTCAGTCGTGCGTCGGCTCACCCAGATCCTAACCCAGGGCATCGGGTACGTCAAGGACGACGCATCGAAATAACCGTTAAAAATGCATCCCGCGAGCATCCCGCTATACGGTGCGCGCTTCCGGGATGACGCCGTGGGATGGGAAAAGTACACAACGGACGCCTGACTCTGCCGCTGCACCCCTAAAATGAAGCCATACACTGGACCATCCGGGACCAACGAGCTGGTCGGTGGGAAGAGACTGAGGGATGAATCCAAAATGTTTAGCAGACCTCATATGGGGTGGAATTTGAATAGCGTTTCCCGCACTCACCCATCCTTTTATAGGGTGAAAACAAAGTGGTTTGGCATTGTGTGAGCGAGGATGTGAGCGCTGGTGGGAACAGATAAAAATTCAGATGATGTTAAGATGAGGATGCGCGATCGATCAACGAGAGAGGGTGTCAAAGTGGCTTCTGCTGGCCGTTTGAACCAGTTGCCGTTAAATGGTGTTGTTTGGTGTACTTAAGGTTGAAACGGTAAGCCACAAGCAGGGACACGATAGCCTGCAGAACGGCGTACAATCAGGTTTTCGGCTGTTGGCTCGTGGTGAAGGGATGATTATTCTTCAATTATTTTGGATGACGAATGAACAGGACCCGTGGGACGGATGATTCTCTAAATGAATTGGACATTGAGTAACTTGTTCGCGAGGAAAACCATAAGCTAATTGAGCGAGAGAAATTGCTGGATTAGGATGAGAAGATCAGGAATCAGGGAGTTATTCTAGTGACAGCTCAATTCTTTTTTTGATCGATTTACTCTTACAGACAGTTGTTCAGATTGATTAGATTCAATTTGAGAGAATAAACTTCATTTATTAACCGATGCAATGTTCCATTTATATCAATTCTTGTCGTGTGTGACTAAGATTTTATAGTCCCCTCAAAGTATGCAATTTGAATAGATATAGCCAATATCCAATGTCCAATATTTTGTGTTTGGTGTGATTGTATCAGCAATTCTGGAAGACTCGAAGTCCTTTTCTCAATATAAACAAACATTTTGTTACATTAAGTCTTGCGTTACTCACTCTTTGTAGTTTAGGCGTATCGCATCTCGCAAGTACTTTGGGAATTTTTGGGTGATAGGGTAGACTGTAAGGGGATATTTGGAAGATGTGAGGACCTTAAAAATAGGGCTGCATTCTTTAAAGCAAAGTGCTCAAGAATTTCAAGTAAGATTGGTTAAATTATGGTCATTTGTAAATTGTTTAAATGGCTTTTTAGTAAAAATTGCATACTTTGAGGCGTACACATCCCATTCATAATCGACACGATTAAGCGAAGTAAAAGGAATACAATTTTCAAACTATTTTAAAAAGATTATGACAAAGTCTTGAAAAATCAAACTTGTTAGTTCTCATACACAGCATCTAATAACCATAAATATTATCAGTCTCGTTCTATCTGTCGACGGAGCAACAAGTGCGTACATCTGTCCGGCCTGAGAGAAATTTTGCACAATACCGGAGTGTATTAGTGTGAGTTATTCTAGTGCGAATTAGAATATATATCTGGATAGTGTTGTTTCCAGCCTTATCCTGAGTAGTTTTGTTTTGGCGGGCTACAAGCTCGTTAGCTGGCCGAACAATGAAAAAACGCAAACGATCTGTGGGTCCGAAATCAAGAAACGATGAAGAAAGTAAGAACAAAATTGTTCGCAAGCGTGTCGAATCACGCAATCTAGCTGCAACACTAGCAACTTTAAACAAAAGAGACATCGAGGTCACACCTGCTGCTGATCTTGGAGCTGATAAGAGCACTACCGTCGATGGCGCTCTCACCACTGCGGAGAGCTCTCTCTCTGGCAAAGAAAAAATCCCACCAATAACGGTGCGTGAGATTAACGAAGAGCAATACAGCTCTCTCTGCGCTGCAGCTCATCGAGGCGAGTTGGATGCGTCCTTTAGTTTCTCTGCAGATAATTTCTGTAGAATATTCTGCAAAACGCGGAAAGACCATGAAGCTGCAAAATCACTATTGACCAGCTTCAACCGTGAGTTTTTTACCCACGATTACCCGGGGGATAAACCTTTTCAGATTATTCTGAAGGGCCTTCGCTTCGGCAATGCGATGTTCGTCGAAAGTATGATGAAAGAACAGGGTTTTCAGCCCTTGCAAGTGCGTGAGCTACATGCTGGTACGCCATCAAAAACACCGTCAAAACTGTTCGTGGTATCCTTCAAAAAGGGAATTACGACCCTCGAAGAGGTACAATCCATCAAGTACCTCAACTACACTAGCGTCAGATGGGAACGCTACTCGCCAAGACGCAATGAAGCCCAACAGTGTCAAAACTGTTTATTATTCGGTCACGGATCGAACAACTGCGCCATGCTCGCACGCTGTGCTAAATGCGGTGGAAAGCATAGCACATCAGAATGTGTAACTGATCTGGAAGACCAACGCATTTGTGCAAACTGCTCGGGTAACCATAGCCCTCGCAATCCAAACTGCCCCACTCGGATTGCCTATCTAGAGAAAAAGAACGTGTCAAAAACGCAGATGACAAAGCAGCGTTTTGTTCCTGCCCCACTTCCAGCGCAATCGGCTTGGAACCAACCTCTACAATGGACACAAAATATCCAACGTCCTTCCATAACACCACTACAACCACAACAACAACCAAGCCATATCAGTTGCATGTGTGTGGGATGCCCCGGTAGCAGCTTCTCACATCAGATGAAACAGCACCATCATCAGCAGCAATACCGTCAACAGCAACCGCCCGTACAACAGAGAGAGCACCAACAACAGCTTCCACTCCAAGTACAGCCGCTGCAAAATGAACAGCAGCAGCTCCTACAACAGTGCGATGTAGATCGCGAACCAAGTCCCTGTGCCATGGAAAGTATCCCGGAACAACTGAGTGATCCTATGGTTCATGGCAATGAACCATCCAAACAAAAATTTCATCGACAACCTGCGCAGGATAAGATGAACAAACTACGAGCTGAGCTTAGCGCAGAGGCTGAGCATGACGAGAAAGAGCTGTTCAAAGTAGTGGTGCAGCTCTGGTTAGAATACAAGCGTGTGGTAAAACACTGCCCCAAAGACCAGGTCCTTTCGAAGATGGTCGATTTCATCACCGGGGCCCTAAAATGATTGTGTGCGGTACCTGGAACGCCTGTTCTATCGCCCGCAAGCGATTGGAACTTATAGATTTCCTTAAAAGAGAGGATATCGCTTTGCTTGCTCTAACGGAAACGCACCTAAAACCAGCGCATTCCTTCTATCTTCCGGAGCATGCAGTTATCCGTGTTGATCGGCAGAGCTTAGGAGGTGGTGTAGCTATCGCAGTGCATCGATCTCTGAAATACCGTCTTCTTCCTCTCCCGAAGACCAAACTAATAGAGTCCGTCGGAATAGAAGTCACCACATCGCAAGGATCATTCCGCTTCTATTCTGTTTATTGCGCCAAGCAGGCCAGGGAAAGTGATGGTACAATTCAGACCCTAAAAAACGATCTCCAGATGCTTACTCGAAATCAACACCGTTACATCATCGCTGGCGATTTGAACGCCAGGCATCGCCAATGGGGTAATACTATCGCAAACAAGAACGGTACAATTCTGTGGGATGATCTACAGGCAGGATTCTACACAGTATTATTCCCACTGCAGCCGACATACTACAAAAATGGTAGTTTCTCTACCCTGGATTTGTTCCTGACCAATGTGGAGGCAGATGAACCCACCACAATCACAGCACTTTCATCAGACCATTTGCCTGTTTTGATGAAAATTGATGGTTCGGAGACCCAGTCCAGGAGGGAGCGCTTAAACTATCGTGCAGCGGATTGGGGTGCCTTCCAGCGCATCTCGGAAGCTACAATCAACGTTGCCGCACCTTTAATCACCAACAACGATATTGATGCTGCCATCATCGAGCTCGAAACCTGCCTAAACAACGCGGTAAGTAATTGCGTTCCCCGCGTTGGTATTAGAACAAAGCTCATCCAGCTCGATCGCGAAACAAAAGAACTAATTTCTCAAAAGAACATGCTTCGAAGGCATTTTCAAAGGACAGGAGATAGGGCCTTCTATTTTGCCTTCCGTCAGGCGGCTAAATTTATCGAAGATAAGCTTAGGTGTCAGTACAACCATCAGTTCTCGGAGATGGTCAGGAATCTTCCGAAAAGTTCGCTGCCCTTTTGGCGTATTGCTAAAATCCTGCGCTCAAAACCAAAACCCATTCCTCCTCTGAAAGGAAATCCCAATCTGCATTTCACCCCACAAGAGAAAGTATCCCTGTTTGCCAATGTTTTCGCTAGTTCGCATAACATTAGCGAAACAATGATCAGCCCACACGAAAATACTGTGCAAAATAGCATTGAGGAAATCAATTCTCATTCTGACCCTGCTTTAGACTTAAACAGGACCTCACGAAGTGAAATTCAGAGAATAATCAAGTACAGCGTCTCCTTCAAGGCACCAGGGCCGGATGGCTTTTTTAACATCTGCCTAAAACATCTTGGGTTTAAGTCTTTGACCCTGATCACCAACATCTTTAACAGGTGCCTTGAGTTAGGATATTTCCCTACCCGATGGAAACATGCTAAGGTTATCCCGATTAGAAAACCTGGAAAAGATCCATGCTTGGCTTCCAGTTACAGGCCCATTTCTCTTTTGTGCGTCCTCAGCAAGATCTTCGAGCGCATTATTTATAGTCGAATGGAAGACCATTGCTTAGCCAACAATACCCTTGCCGAGGTTCAATTCGGGTTTAGGAAAGGGCATTCCACGGCCCATCAATTACAACGGATGATGAACATCATAAACCACGGCAAAAACCGTGGATGGTCTACTGCGATGACATTGCTTGACATCACCAAAGCCTTTGACAATGTTTGGCACCATGGGCTGCTTCATAAGCTAAAAATACAAGGTTTTCCCGTGTACGTAGTTAAAATCATTAAAAGCTACCTTAGCAACCGGACGTCAGCAGTTCATTTGGGCTCAACCCGATCAGAGCCCTACAACAACAGTGCAGGTGTTCCACAGGGGAGCGTCTTAGGACCTCTTTTGTACAACTGTTATACTGCCGATGTTCCATTCCTAAGACAACGTACACATTTGTCGCTTTACGCTGATGACACTGCAATTTTGTACAGCTCATCGTTTTTAGCAAGACTTCACTCTGGCCTCCAAAAAGGAGTTGACAGTTATATTAAATATCTGCAAGATTGGAAAGTGTTGGTGAACAGCAGTAAAACGCAAGCATTAGTTTTACCCTATCGAAAGCGTACTATGAACACGATACAACGGAAAGTTAAACCCATCCTAATCCACAATAATCCTGTTCCCTGGACCTCTACTGTGCGGTATCTTGGCGTAACACTAGACAACCACCTTACATTTAAAACACATGTTGAGAATCTTAAATCAAAAACATGCGGCCTCTTACTTAGCCTATACCCACTTATTAAGCGAAGGTCCGCACTTTCAATAGAAAGTAAACTTATCCTGTATAAACAGGTTATACTCCCTGCAATCCTATATGGATCCAACATCTGGAGGTCATGCTCTAGCGGGAGTATGACTGTTGTCCAACGGATTCAGAACAAATTCCTGAAGATGATTCTCAATCACCCGCCAAGGTATCGCACAGCGCAGCTTCACAGAGAAGCTGGAACACTACTAATTAGGGACCAGATTCAGAAGAATCTGGAAAAGCTAAAATCTAGAAGTTTTACATCCGATTGCGTGATAATCCGGACTCTGTTCTGCGATGAATAGGCTAGAGCATTAATGTTGTATATATTGTAAATAGTAAATTTAGTAAATAACATAAGGTAGGTTAGATAGATTAGATAGATTAAGTAATGATAGACATAAAAAAAAGTATAGGTTGACACCTTTCACGACGGCAGCTTAGCTGACCCTCCACTACCAGCATAAATATTTGGTCAAATAAGATAGTCTTTTATGACATATTTTCTCCCATTGCGAAAATTCAATCGAAACCTACAGCGTAAACACTATTGAGAAGGAAACCTGTTAACATGTTAAACAAAACGAATATCTCACTTTGGTGCATAGTCCTGGTTGATGATGGAGTGTCTCACACACAGGAAAGAAAAAAACCATAAATATTAAAAATTGCATACTTTCAGGTGTACTATACCCAATTCTTTGTTTGATTACGCTGCGCGATCATTTAATTTTTTGAAAGATCTTAAGAAATAAATAAAACATGGTGTCATGGAGATGGTAATTTCTTGCAGTAGCCTCATTGTTGATATTATTTCAACACACTGATTGCGTTAAAGACGCCAAGTAGCAGGTTTCTGTAAACCATTCGGTTAGGTAACAAACCCATTTCCACGAGGTTCGGTCGACCGTTGTTGTTTGCCGCAACAATCACAGTTTCGTGCCTTACCGAAAGTGGTTTACCATGTTCCCATCGTAATGTTCTACTGCTACAATTTATTTGGCGTCAACAGCGACTGGTTGCGATCTCCAACGACTGTCCCAAGCAGCAAACTGATCGACCTGTTCCACTAATGTGTCCCACACTTGGTGCCATGGTTGGGTTCGGGGTTTCCTGGTGCATCTTTCCCTGCGTGACAAATTAGTAACCGAAGTGCTCCCAACCGAAACGTGTGTTTCAGAATGGCCTGAATCGGTGCGGACGGCGTGATCTGGTGCTTAGTGTGTAAGGGTTGCTCCGTATTTCTCTCGATTGCATCCGTTAATCAGCTCGTACCACAATCGAAACGGTACCGATTGCGATCGAAGCGGATTAGGGGAGCAAATCGATAATCATGCTGATGTCTTTATATTATTGTGTCACGATCTGGCACCGTGCATCGTGGCAGTTAAAGGATGATACTGGAGCGTTGTAGCATCCCGCGCATCCAGATGTTGTATCTTTGGAAGTTGTCGACGTTTCCTGAGAACTTTTTCCCGCGAACATAGAAAACGATTCCTAGCCAAGTTGCGCTGGTTTACAAAATGGCTTAATTACTGGCTATTTCTCAGCCAGTGGAGCTAACGACTACAAGGATTAACCTCTCTTTTCCCCGTACTTTAACTTCAAGAATTTACTCCCAGACCCAGACACCTAGAGCAACGTAATACACCGTCATCACTGGTTGGTTTCGCAACCGAAAGCTACCAGAGCACCAACCAAAACACACATAACTCCGGTACACCAAACACAACCCAAGAACATGGCATTATTGACCGATTAACGCTAATATAGATTTTACGATTTCGATTGTAGCGATCGTCCAGCGACCAGCAGAAACATTGGAGAAGAGAAAAAAAGGGTGCCGATGGCGGTTCTTGTATATCGATGTTTCTGTTTTATGTTACTGTGTCTTGAGCAGGGTCTGCCGACACCGACCGTTCGACCAAGCTTTCGACCCTCGACCCAGCCTGAGGACCATGCTGAAGAACAGACCGAAAAGAACAGATCTTTGGAAACAAATTGATCGCGAGATATTTCAGGTCAGGCCGCGGGCGAAGCATAAGTACGGAGCCCTTTTGTGTGATTTTCTATCGCACAACAACAAGCGGACAACAATTAGAATCTATTATCGATTAATTTCTGGTACGCGTTTTTCGCGCACGGTGTGTTTCCGGAGGGTGGACGGACTGTTTTTGTTTGATAGCTTTTGGAACTCTGGCAAATGCGGCGCTGTGGACATATTGTGCAATAAAAGCCCAAACAATTGCGATTTATTGCTGTGAGATACTGGTTGTCTTTCATCCATTTTCCGTTGCAATGAGTGCATTCAATTCGTATTTAAATATCTCGATTGCATCCGTTAATCAGCTCGTACCACAATCGAAACGGTACCGATTGCGATCGAAGCCGGTTAGGGGAGCAAATCGATAATCATGCTGATGTCTTTATATTATTATGTCACGATCTGGCACCGTGCATCGTGGCAGTTAGAGGATGATACTGGAGCGTTGTATCATCCCGCGCATCCAGATGTGGTATCTTTGGAAGTTGTCGACGTTTCCTGAGAACTTTTTCCCGACAAGGAAAAAAAAACGATTCCTAGCCAAGTTGCGCTGGTTTACAAAATGGCTTAATTACTGGCTATTTCTCAACCAGTGGAGCTAACGACTACAAGGATTAACCTCTCTTTTTCGCCGTACTTTAACTTCAAGAATTTGCTCCCAGACCCAGACACCTAGAGCAACGTAATACACCGTCATCACTGGTTGGTTTCGCAACCGAAAGTTACCAGAGCACCAACCAAAACACACATAACTTCGGTACACCAAACACAACCCAAGAACATGGCATTATTGACCGATTAACGCTAATATAGATTTTACGATTTCGATTGTAGCGATCGTCCAGCGACCAGCAGAAACAGTGGAGAAGAGAAAAAAAAGGGTGCCGATGGCGGTTCTTGTATATCGATGTTTCTGTTTTATGTTACGGTGTCTTGAGCAGGGTCTGCCGACACCGACCGTGCGACCGAGCTTTCGACCCTCGACCCAGCCTAAGGACCATGCTGAAGAACAGACCGAAAAGAACAGATCTTTGGAAACAAATTGATCGCGAGATATTTCAGGTCAGGCCGCGGGCACAACATAAGTACGGAGCCCTTTTGTGTGATTTTCTATCGCACAACAACAAGCGGACAACAATTAGAATCTATTATCGATTAATTTCTGGTACGCGTTTTTCGCGCACGGTGTGTTTCCGGAGGGTGGACGGACTGTTTTTGTTTGATGGCTTTTGGAACTATGGCAAATGCGGCCCTGTAGACATATTGTGCAATAAAAGCCCAAACAATTGCGATTTATTGCTGAGAGATACTGGTTGTCTTTCATCCATTTTCCGTTGCAATGAGTGCATTCAATTCGTATTTAAATATGGTTCAATTGAAATAAATTAACCTGCAGTTAGACTAGGAACTGTGAACGTACCTGGCTCCGAAAACTAAAGCTCGGGCGGGCTCTTGCTTTTGAGCTTGGATTTCCATCAGGCGAACAGGTACACCCTCGATAGTAATCGCGGGACAACATTACGTCTCCTTGGTGTCCGCCCTCCCCGTAGCAGTCGGCACAAGATAGATGTGATTCGTGAGCGATAAAAGGCCTTCCACATGAGCAATCGATTGCACATCGAGATACGCGAAACGCCAAAAACTTGTTTCTGTGGCCGGCCGAGGTTTCGTGTGTTCCTGAGATTTTTAACACGGGAAATTTGTTGGACCGCCTGGCGGATCGATCGGTGCGGCTATGCTAATCGCCTGCTAACCTTTTCCACCAAGCTCGTGCGACTGAAGGACACGCCGGAAAATGGGAGCATGTAGGTTCTCGGTGCCAAGTGTCCTACGCCAGGCGCTGGAGGCAGGTACTTTATGGCTAATTTTATCTTAATTTGATTTTGAAGATAAAATAAATAAGCGTACGTATAGGGCGCTTTTTTCTTGAAGCAATCGTTCGATTCGCTGGCGCTTAGTGTATGGGAGTGTAGCGCCACCTGGTGGGATAGAGGCTGAAGCACGAGCGCCCGTGTCACAGCGGGTATCGCGGTGCAGTTTTTTCGGGGATTGGCTTCAATGACGTTGTACAGGTTTTTGCAAGACAGGTACACACGCAAACTTTGGATAACTCTCCGATCTCGTTTTATCGTTGCCGGTAACTACGGCACGGCAATGTCTTACAGCCGGACATTGATGTCCGATACTGGCTGGCAACTCTGTTGCATTCACCCGAATCCGGACTCTTTAAAGCCGCGCTAGTGGATGTAGATGTTAATGTGACAAGCGACACAGCTGGGCGGCGATATTTCGGAAGCAATTCGCGAGACCTGAAACGTAAACACAAAAAGCCATGGAACCATATTAGCCAATGCAAAGAGGGCAACAACAAAAAACTGGAGCAATAATCATAAACTGTTCCCCACAACGTTCGCCCCCAAGCCCGACCACAACCCTGCTGTCGATCACTCCTCCTGTCCAACTGTCGTCCACGCGAGGGAAAAATGGAACCGAATGGAAAGCTGCATGTTTATTTTTAATGCCTGTTTTGACTCAGGAAAGCTACGGAGTCTTCGGTGCGGGCGGTAACTACACGCGGAAAACGTTATTAAACAACAATAAAGAGACGCGGGCGAGACGGACGGACGGTTTTTTGGCCGCAGAGAAAACTGTGTATCCGCGGCGATAGTGCAAGGGTAAGACAAACGACAGAGCTAGAACATAATACGATTTGCACGAGATATTAATGGGGCCCGATACCTGCCGCACACAAGCGAAACGATCCCGTTTGCTCCATGAGCCGGCCATGTTTTGCTGCTTGTAATTAGGTAAGTTCGTGGGGTTTGTTTTGCCGTTCGCGACATGATCTCAACCCGTGGTTACTGGTACTCGGCTAGACGGGTGGAAAATCGATTTGTAAGCGCCAGTCCAGGAGGACTTGCTGCCCCTAAGGTGGCAGCTACTTGTCAGTCACCGTATGGTGTGCGGTTTTCTTTTGCAAACTTTGACTCGCAAATGAGTTGAGGATTGTTTGTTTGGATGATGACTCATTCAAGTTCAAGATATCTTGGACCCGGTCGGTGATCTCGAAAAAAAAAGTAGAGTACATCTTCGGTTTCGCTTATATGATCGTGATCTTTCAAGAAATTAAAGTGCTGAGCCCATCCTGCTCCAAGCTCCACGTTCTACAATGTAGTTATTATCACGTCCTGGGCAGGGCCAGCTGATGACCTAAAATTCATGCGTTACTGATCACAAATTTATGACCCACTCACCTCGAACCATCCACACCGGCGCACAAGTGAACGAAGAAAGTCGTGCACAGAAAGACGCTTATGCGTCCTTCTCGCCTTATCCCGACTGCTTGGAGCAGTAAATTTCTCCCTCAAAAAAAAAGCTACACCGATCCCAGAAGAGGACAGTGAAATTGGGGCGTTTTACAAGAAAAGGTATATACAGAGCGTTTACCTGACTGTGCAAAATTCGTTTTTAATTAAATCAGTTCCAAAATGTCAGCACCCGGTGTCCCGGTGAGGTTTCACTGTTGGTTATTCGGCATTTTTTCCCCACACTAGATCGCCGAAGATCAGCCAGTTTAAGATCAGTACCGCAAGGAAGCCGGGATACATCCGAGCGGATAAAGTGGTCGTATTCGTTCGCCAGAAGTATCATCATGGCCCCATGGCCACGGACACCGCTCGCCGCAAAAACCGAACGCAAATATTTTATTATCCGAAACGATACATTAATTATGACATCAAGATAAAAATTAAGAAATTTTGCGCAATGATAAATCGGTTTTAAATATTAATAAATTGCAATTGCATGGTGTACGGGGAGGGTTTCCCCTACTAAATGATACGGTTTAAAGATTTTGCACGCGGTCGCGACACTACTACTACCATCACCGATCACCGACGGGGACATCTTGCGAGCGAAAGTGAACCATCGCACAGTTGGAACGAGGGTGGACATTTCAATGACGCGGTAAACAATTGAAGAATAACTTTCATAAAGTTATTTTAATAAAGTATCGATGAATGTGCTGGATAGCAAGAATCTAAAAACTCGTCTCAAAGCGTTTGGCAGCTATTGTTACAGCTCCAAGAGGTCTCAAAGATGAAGGAATCTTATCGCCCAAGTTGTTATATATTTCAAAAGTAGATCTATTCGAAATAAACTTGTGGTACAAGTGGTCTTACCTTTCAAGGAATCTACCAAGAAACCTTACAGCACAGGGAATCCTCCTTGTCATAGTAGAGACTTCTCCTTCGAAAGGACTTCGTTATTCCAGGACCCCAATTAATCCAGAGAATTCGTACTCGAAGGAGACTTAACTGGCAAAAGAACTCGTAGTCAGAATAACCTTGTTATCCTAGTCTCATATACTAAGAGACGTTATCGTAGAAGAGACTTTTTCCTTCTAAGGACTTGGTTATTTCAGTAGTCTTATCTATCAAGGGAACTCGTATTCAAAGGAGAGTGAACTACCAAGAGACCGCGTAGTCGGATCAACCTTATTGGCCAAGTCTCATATACCAAGTGACCTCATCGTAGAAGAGACTTCTTTCTTCAAAAGTCCTCGTCATTTCAGGAGTCTCATCCATTCAGAGAGCTCATATTCGAAGGCGCCTCAATTACCAAAAGACCTCGCAGCTAAATAAGCCTTGTTGATCAATTCTCATGTACCAAGAGACCTCGTCGTAGAAAGGATTTCTTTCTTCAAAGAAGTCCATAAAAATACCTGGAAAGATCTAATCGTCCCAGAAGACACGTCTGTCTAGAGATCTTCTCGTAGAAGGTGCTTAAAGCTTCCAACAATCATGAGTCATGCGTCAGAGGTCCTCCTCATGCCTGGAATAGTCAATATAAAATTTTTATTTTTACACAATTTTTAGCAACGCTAATACAAACTGAGAAAATTTTTTGTATGAAAAAGAATCATTATAAATAATTATAATAAAATAAAAATAGATTTTTGTTCCTCGTTGTCTCACCATGCATTGGAGACAGTGCAAAAGCGGTGCATTGGGGCGTCTTCAGGAGGTTTCCCTGTTCCAACACCAACACATTACATACCCGGTCACGATGATGATGCTCCTAAGTAGGTATGGAAAGAAAAATTGCACCTCGCTCGATCACTCTCGGCTCGGCCACGCCGTGGAAAGGGCGACCTGCGAATATACACCGAGAAGGATGCGTACAAGCGTAAACATAATAAATTTGTGCATGTAACGGCACAAAGTCCTAAGGGGTACTCGTCTAGAAGCCGAGCAAGAAGAAACGATAGGTAAGAAAATGTTTCCCAAAGTGCAGCTCTGTTTTTCGGGAGGAGGAAGCCTTTATCGTTTCGTATCGGCCTCAGCATCACGTGCAGTTGCTGTGCTTTTTTTCGGGTTCCTTTTTGGTGCCTTAATTCCACACACATTTTCACTCGCGAACCATTTATCATCGTGGCCCATGGTAGTGGCTGTGCGTGTGACGACGCGCCTGACGGGCGTCCAGGGCACGCAAAAGCAGCACCAAAAAAAAAAAGTCGCTTTGCAATACCGAAGTCCTTTATCTGGCGGTATAAATCAGTTATTGAATAATCACCTGTAACCTGTAATCAATATGTTGTCGATCGCCGATCGATACAGCGTGGTGGTGGGTTGCGTTTTTCTCTCTTTCGCTTTGCTTTGTTTTGTTCACAAGGAGCAAAACGGTTTCTGTGCTTTTTTTGTGGTTGGGTGTTTTGTTTTCGAATCGAATCCTTTAAAGCGACACAAATTTGATTGAGATTTTTCGCTTCACTATCGATCCTGTACAAGAAAAAATGCGTTGCTATAGTATCTTAACTAAAAGATTACTTCCCAGATGCGATAACGATTTCGTTCTCTCGATCGCTACGACGGACGCAACAGTAAGGTGAAGCGATCCGCCCCAAAACGTAAGGACCAAATGTCGAGTTTCTTTTTATGGTAATTTCAACGCAATATCTCCGATACGAAAGATAAGCTCGCCCGAGCGATAACCGTTACCGTTGCATTGAAGTTTTTGGTGATTTTATGCAGTGAAAATTGGAACTATTATGCACTGTTGGTTGATAATGTTCCAGGTTTAAGCGTACTGCGCCTTCGCGATCACGTGGGCGAAGGAATTTCTTCAATCACGCGCGAAATACTTTCAGTGAAATCCGGATCTGGACGTTGGCCAACTTCGGCCCCGAAAAAAAAAACAAGGGCAAATATTTGGACATATCTACCCTCATCCCATTTATCATTCACCCATCGAAACGGGAACGTAACGGATAGCTTGAACCCCCCAATTTCACTCTCATCGACTTTGACACATTACTCATGGGCACGATGCATGGGCACGATCGAAAGAAGGTCTCGTCCTTCGGGGCAATTGATATGTAGCTTGGATGAATCCCCGGGATGATCCCACGGCGGGATCCAACTCCCAAAAGTCAACATCATCCATCGTGAAGACCGATCGATCGGGTGACTCCCCCTACAGAGGTCGCGTACAGGGATCTTCAGTTCAGTTCTTCAGTGAGTATCCTGAGATCTGTCGAGAAGTATGCATTCTCTCTCATCCGGATATAGCCGGGAATTGTTGATTTTGAGTTTATTGTATAAAGGATTTGTGTCTTGAACACCTCATTCGCCTTTATACGGTAGATGGTTATAGGCTGGGTAACACAGTTATTGCTAACTAACTTTTACAGATGTGGCTATTATAATCTGTAAACTTTTGAGGCAAAAACTGAATTTCTCTTTAATATACCTGGGAGTACAAAAGAGGCGGCCCGGTGGTGAGGCGACAGCAGCGTCGGTCTTCACACGGCAGGACCGAGGTTCAAGTCTCATCTGGGCCGTTCCCCCATAGTGAGGATTGACTAACCAACTATGCGGTAACAATAAGTCTAGTAAGCCAGAAATGGCAGACATGATCTAAGAGGTCGTTTGGGTCAAGAAGAAAAAAGAGATTCTCATGATTAGTAGGATCGCTCTAGATAAATACATTTGTTGGGCAATTGCGGAAGATCTTTGCAGATTCTTTATACGATATCTTCAAACGTTTCCTAGCTATCCTGATTTATTGGACGCTACTAAATAAGTCACCCTAGTGTTATAAATTTTCCAATAAAATCGCCATATGATCCCTTATTACATGATCCGGTAAACCCTGTAACACACACTGCACTTTGCACTTGAATGCCTTTCTCGGCCGGCAGAGCACGGGGTTTTTTCGGCATCTCCCAGACCTCTCTCCCGTTTAGCATCATCAATCGCATCAGCCAATAATTACCGCCTTTTTGTGCGCCTTTTCAGTTTCGCAATTGCGCAGCTGACAACCGAATAATATGTGTAACATTTAAGATTGTAAACAACCGGTTGCAATGGCCAGTTGCCACGGCCGCGATCTGTCCGCCGTGATAAATGATCGACCTCGCCCCGCATTACGTCTGCCACAGTGCTCAGGCTCCGGGGGCATTACCGGGTTGGGTTGGAGATTTTGCAGCCAAGCGGTGAAGCACTTTCCACACTCACTGTGGCCACCAAATTGAAGACTATTTACATAATGTTGTTCCTTTTTGCATAAAGTGAACAAGCGCAGTGGAGAGTTCCGGTTTGTGAGCCGTTTGAAGCACGATGACGGATTGCTTTTCCGGTGACGTCGGCCGAGGACCACGATAAGATGCTTTGATTAGGGAGACACGTGCGTAGTTTTAATCGATTTCGTGGTACGCGGGGATGCTGATGTTTAGATTTAAAGCGAACCTCAACAGCGGAGGGTTCGCGAGTGGACAACCGAATTGTTTGTCGGAGAAAACAGAATCGGTGGAAAGTTTCTTAAGGCGGGCAACACCCAGCAGGATTATTGTCCTGCTTCGATGGGTTGAAAATGAAGAGGTCAGCCCGAGAACTAAATGGTACCTTCCCGTCTTGCGGAACTCATTAATCACTTGCTTTAATTGATGGTATTAAAACGCTGCAGAAGAAGCATGTACGACTAATCATGCTGTAAAAAAAGGAGGTTAAAGACTAAATAACAGGGAAGTGTTGTTGGAAAGAGCAAGAAAAACAGAAAAAACTGAACGACATCCGCCAAAATCACGATTCCTTCGCGTGCGCTTCATGTTCATGCGCTTGTGGACGATGCGATGTACAGGGTTCGTCACTTGCGTTCACCGCCACACTGATGTCACCCCAAGTAGCGACGACAGGTTTACGGGTGCAGCCCAGTGCGGGCGATCGATCATCAGTGATCGGGTCTTCGGTTCCAATTTTATTTTTCCTAAACCCTACCCCTAAATGTTGTCTAATGTTGCAACAATTTAGTAAAACATCTGTGGCCGTTGTTTCAACTTGACTCCTTTCGCGAAACACCCGCGATTGATCTAGTTATGTTTTAAGTGTTGGTTGTGCCTCTCTCCTGCCCGAGTGCTCTGGTGCCTCTCTGTGTACTGTCAGCGATCGTTTTGACAAAAGTGTAACGATCACTTTATTAATTAAAATTGTGGCGCGTGGTGCCCGGGATGCCGTGCGCACTCGCTCACTAGCGCCATAAATGCCGCGAGGGAGTTGGCATCGTTTGCGGTACCTAAATAGAATCCGATCTCGCTTGTTAATTAGATGATCGGTAGCAGCCGGCTCGGTAAGCCGAGAGGGTAAATGTTATACCATGTTTGTGTTGTTGCAACAAACATTTGAACTCAGCGGCACTCTAGAGCATCGTCTTAACTTAAGCGAGCACGCGTGTGTTTGGCAGTGTTGCCAAACAACTCAATTTTGCAAAGTGGAGTTCCGCGGTGTCTGACCTACTCAAAAACTTGTAATAAGGCGTTCGCTTGGAGGATCAATTGGAGCGTTGGAATTCGGTAAAACCGATCGTGCCTGGCCGCAATTTATTTCATCGTAATGATACGCCGTGGCCCGCATTTTGTCGCCAAAACAATCTCCGCCGCGGTGTTGGTTAAATGTCAACCGAGGCAAGTGCTCTGTGGAGAGTTACGAGAAGGCGGAAGCAAAATCTAACCGTGTGGCACGTGGTAGCATTCAAACAAGAAACGCACCGACTGTGTGTCGTCTGTGAGCAAGGAAACCACGGAGCAGTAAATGGCAACGGATACCATTGGACAGGCGTGTGCCATTTCCACGTACCAGCCGCCGCCATATCATTAGTTTTAATTTCTCCATTGAAAGTTGACGCGAAAGGAACCATAACTCACGTGTGTCCACGGTCGATCCAACAGGACATAGCCACCAGACAAACCGTACCGGAGGGCCAAAAACGAAATGGAATAAAATGAAACTCTTGTCGCTTCCGCGTGGACCTTTTGCTGGATGGTGAGGCTTTTTTTTGCATACTCCAGATGTACGGGGACAACGGCGATAATTGTAAACAATGATTTCGGGCGTATTGATTTATTGATTGATTTTATGCGTCTTTCGATCTCTTTCTATCCCTCTTTCTCTTTCAATTTCTGCCATTTCTCAAATTCGCTTGTGGGCGATAGCGAAAAACTCATCCATCGTTCAAATCGAACATGGTTATTACTGTACACTTTTAGCTTCTAGTGCCATGTCCGACGTCGCATGTAAACAAGCACATGTATACCCCACCCGAAGGCAACTCCTCCATCCTTAACTCGCGAACCGAAGAAACGGAAGCAAAAGGGTCAAGAAGAGGCTCCTTTGGTAGCCGTTTCTATTTGTCTTCTTTGCAGAGGGCCTACCCAAACTCCCGAAAGGCCTATAGGTGACTACCGTGTCGTTTGGTTGTGTTTCCTCCAGGTGTATCCCCAACAAGACACACACGCACACCGTCTCTTTCGTCGTTCAAAGTCCGACGTCCGGCGACTCGCTGTATTTATTATTCTTTATTTCGCCTATATCTTGGCACACCACGGGGTCACGGCGTCATCGTCGCGTCCGTCGCCACACGCTGCAACTGCAGACGGCGGCGGTGGTGGTGGTGGTGGTGCAATTTTTATTCAATTGTATCTCTATTTCCTCCCCAACGCTCCACCGGTGCGGACTTATTGTCTGAACCTTCCTTCGAGCGGTCCCGCGTGCCGTGTGCTTCTATCCTGTTGCTGGCGACACATGTGCGCGAAGAGCGAGAAATTATAGCTATTAGATATAAATAAACCCACGCAACTGTCTGGGACAAAATGCATACAAAATAAAATCGTCAACTCGCCAGTGTGCCGATAGGCGAGCCCCTCGTGACGCTTGTTGAGAGGCGTTGGGAGGCTTTCGGCGGAGCTTTGGAGAAGTGTTTTGTTGTTTGTAGATTGCAGTTTTGCTTTTCGTGTGGATTTAAGGAAATCTTGATGAATTTGAAGCTGTTAGAAAGTAAGGAATACAATTCTAGTACGTTAAAGTTGAAGAACAGTTTATATGGTATAAACTAAGCATCAAGAATTGGTTCTAAAACAGACACATAGGTGACCACCGAAGAGAGTTTCTTGAGACACTACACTATTAGTCACTTATGCTCCTTTAGGTGGATTTGTGCGGTACCACAGCACTTATTCAATAATTTCATAATTTCCCCGTTCACCCATTCCCTTCAAGACCTCACCGAGGGACTTCCTTCAGCAAAGTCAGCGAACTATTAAAGTTGACGCGAAGGAACAGAAACAACCGTTCCATCAAATCAGACGCCACACTGTGCTTGGCGTCCCAAAGCCAAAACCGGGCCCCGGACACCCCAGAACCAGGGGGTTCCATACTGGAACAGCTCCGTGATGACTAATTTCAATTGAATTCCAGCACGCTGTGTGTTCCGGCCCGGGCCCGGAGCACCGGCTCGGGAGGAAGATGGATGGGCCGTGTATGCCCGCAGTGGACCTGGTTAGTGTTTTAATTATTCGCTCGCACAGATCAAACACGCCAACCAGAACAGTCAGCTGCCTAATGAAGCTGAACCCCGGGCCGGGTTCTGGTCGGCGTTGGTCCTCCGCTCGTGGGGTTTCTTGGCAAGGTTGGTAGGTAGCACTGAAGTGTGCGCGCGTAGAAAATCTCGGCAGACACTGATCGGATCAATATCAGAGATCGATCTATGTCGGAGAGGTTGCGCTAGTTGCCACGTGAGCGTTGCCACAACCGGAGGTCCCAACCCGGTGGTCGCACTGACACCTACACAACAGCTTCGACCGACATTTGTTATGTGCTCAAAGTACTTCTGTTCACATTAAGCAGCGCGGTGTTGCTAAGGTCTATCAAATGGGTCGGAAAATTGGACACAAATCAGGGCCAGACTAGGGCTGGAAGATCCTGGACGAGAAATAAGGGGAGGACGCGTTGCTTTGAAGCCTTTCGGCTCAATAATCTCCCGGAATAGAAAAGGCCGCGCGTTGATAGTCAGCTGAGGGTCACGTTTGGTTTCCGATAGGCGAAATAAGGGCATTATTGGTTGCAGTGTGGAAGGAAAGCAGTGTGCGCTTAAGCCGATGGTCGTGGAATGGTCCGATAGCGAACAATCACACCCGACCCGCAAACAATAATGGTGTTGAGTGTGGTGCGAAAGAAAGCACTTTTCGAGTCGATAAAAAGCGTTTGTTCGATTCAATGCAAATGAGCTAAGGGACGGCTTAATTCTGGGCAGCAAAATTAGTGACCGATGCAGTGCATGGGAGTGCATTACTATGTATCCGGAAATGAAAATAATTAGATTAGAACTGTCGTCTGAGGGAGTAGAGAAGCCGCTATGGAGGTGATCTTTGTCGGTACACTAGATGATAGTCACTTCACGCTTTAGGATTAGTGTTGGTATTAGAAGTAACGACAAAAGTAAAGGAAGCTTACATGTGTTGCTGATTTTCTGTTTTGACAGCTAGGCTTCATCCAGAATATTGTCTTTGTATATTCACTAGGCGAAGCAAGGACCGTTAGGTTAAGGATAAAATCAACAGCAAAAATAATATAGACAGAGACACAGAATTTTTGAAGACTTTTACACTTTGTACGAAATTTAATATATTGCAACGTAAGGTTCTATTCATAATCTATTCTAACACCTCCGTCCACCTTAATTACACAAGTGCTACAAGTTTCTATTGAACTATTTGATACTGTTTGGGATCAATATAGGGGCTTTATTTTAAATAAATTGAAGTAGAGTCCTTGAAACTTTAATATTTGTCCCTCAATTTACCAATCTGAATATCTTGCTAAACTCTACTTCCAAAAACCCTAATATTCCCCGGAGACTTCCTTATAGAGTCATCATTGATAAGTAACACTCACAAGCATATGCTTTATATTGGCAATTTGTGAGAACGAGTCCCGCTTTTCCATAACGCAACAGGAACCATATTGTACCGGCGGCCAACCCTACACTCCCTTTCGATTTTCTCACAGAATAAACACAATTAAATCATCCCCTGCGTTTTGTTTGTATCCTAACCACCACCACACAGACACATCGCACTGTGTTCCATCAGTTGATTAGTGGCCACTGTCTCACAGCGATCCTGCCGACCGGCCGGGCACGTGCTTTGCGTGTCACTCAAAACAAAGAGACATTGTAAAGAGGAAAAACATTTTCCAACCGTTCCACAGCATACGTTCCACAGCCACTTGTACCGTACCGTGAGAGCGCGTGACCGCCTGCATAAGCGGGGTGCATCAATAGGGCGTTTGCTGGCGTAGAGTACCGAAGGTGTGTGTGTGTGTATGCGTCTGTATTTGGACACAATTTAATGCCCACGCGACCCGCGTCTGATTTATAACTTTTCGGTTCCGGTGCCGGTGCCCACACCGACTCTCTTCAGCCACTTGGCGCGGTACAGTGGAAAACTAGGACTTTTCCCCCTTTTTTTTTGCGCGTCGATTGGTAATTGATAAATTTTTCACGCAACCCTCCATTGTCACTGGCAGATCATCTTTCTCCGTGGGGTGATGCAACTGGGATGATGTGAGAACGAAACCGGAAGCCGGATACGCGAAACCGTGAGAGCGTCGAGCGTTTTCAGGATGCTGGAAATGGCATTTTTTTACACTGGCATTAGCAGACATACGCAGGCTATAGGGATAGCAAGGATAGACGAGGGTGAAGAATTGCTAAGGCCGATTGGATTAAGGGTGGCGAGTTGGTCTTTCCAAAAAGGGCACCAACTTGTTCCCATGGGAAAGAGAGTTACAACCCGCTTAGGAACACGTCCAAATCACCAATCAAACCTTACAAAAAAGCAACACAGATGATGGTGGTTAGTGATAGTGGCCGCTTTTACCAGAACCAGTCGCGCCAGATCCTTAATCTGTGCGCTCTGGTGTATTACATACGCCTCGGTGTATTTCTTTCAAGGGGGCCACGTGAAAATTGCATCAGGGCGTTACCCGACGGGCTCTCTCTCTCTCGGTCTGCGCTCGTGATGTTTCGATTGACATTAATGTGAGCGCTTTAGCCGTGGTGGTCAATTAATCATCGCGCCAAACGAAATTACCAACTCCTGAAACTCCCTAGTGTAGTCTCGAGCGGTTTCACGATTTTTTCACCACCAACCAGGTGCATAGCTGGTGCCGTTTGGTAAAGTGCTTTTCTTTAGTAATCATCCAACAGTTTGAATAAAACGCGGCCAGTAGTATAGCCAGATCCGAGACCGCTTGTTACGCGTAGATGGCGTTATCCTCTAGCACTAGCGAGTTGCTTCTGATCGTTCGAAAACATTAAACCCCATAGGTCTGAATAGGTTGCTAAAAGCAACCCGAGGAAGCACCCGGCCAACTCCCTTTCCAAACGAGACAGGTGATAAATGGGCGAAACATGCGAACCATAAACTACCATTAATAACTCGGCCCGCACTCGGCCCAGTACGGCACACTTGCGTACTTGCGGCGCCTCGATTGTGTGCACCCGGGGCACGCTTCACCAAACTTCCTGGGTCCTGGTGGTGGGAAGGACGGGGCGATGCTGTGGAAGAGGTGCGATTAATTTACACCTTGTTTGCCGGGATGGAACTGCGCACTGTACGGGCTTCGCCGAGTGCGTGTTTTGTCGCGTGCGGTAAGACTATTTGATCCACTTTTCTACGAGACCTTTCGATTGCCCCATAATGTACGGATGTCGCTCCATAAACGGAGGATGCTACTTCTGCTGGTAATGTACCAACCAGGCTGCATCAGCCGCAATCAGCTACGCCCGGTCAATGACAAAACCGAAGTCCTGGTGTGAATTATAATCCGGTAGTAGCAGCATCGATATTGGTCCGGCACTGGCACTTTTGCAACTAAGACGCTACGTCCCCGTACGCGGCAGGGTGCCTCCGGAAATAATCTTCCTTCTGCTCGTAAATAGAGGATCGCGATGATAAATTGGCTATCGCGCCCGGGACTCCTATCAGCTGAGAGAAGTATGGGAATAATTATGAGCATGTCATTACAGCTATTTATAGGACCGACGACTTACCGGATCGTTTGAGCTGGAGTTCGATGACTTCGAACTGATCGGTTGATCGGCAATCTGGTAGGACACAACAAACACCGATGCTGATTGCAAACTTCTCACCGAGTTCGAGTATCATTTTGTTTTGGCCGCATGTTGCGTACAGACTGGACACAAAATTTATCACTTCATTCTTGTAGAGATATGTAACTGTTTCTTAATTACACAGCGAGACAAACTATTTCTTCTCCATTTCATCGTGATCAGACTTTTACTCTACACGGCACTAGGGTGACACATATCCCGCAGTACAGGTTTTATCCCAAGCCGGCAGGGAAAACGTATCTAATGATAACATAAAATATTGAAACAAAGCTAGCGAACCACCAGCACCCAGTGTCCAGAAATTGGAACCGAAGAGTGAAAGGTGCGTGCACTCTCCACGCCTTCAGTGTGCCTCCACCAGGCTCCAGGGTATGCAGATCTCCTGGTCCAGGTGGCGTTAGGTGGCGAACTTTCGTGGCAAACATTTTGTCCAGGAATTTGTACAACAACTGTCACTATATACGCTGGGTAAACTAGCGCGGCTAAGGTGCGCGCGGATAGTGGATTGCGTAGTCAATTATTATTCCTGCGCTTCAGGTGTTTCCCTTGCAGCACCTTTGGCCGACAACACTTAACGTTGGATTCGAATGACACCTTTTTGCGCATTTTCAGGTGGACAACAAGTTCCAGCCCGGAGTGGGACGACGGGGTAATTGAGACACGCTGTGTTGGGGAGGATAAACAGGGATCCGGATGCATGACGGTGGTGCAAAAACCGCAATCGATCGTTTGTGATCATGAAGATAATGCGTAAAAGGTTGTAAAGAGTTGTATGGAGGGCGAGATTTATCCCGATCGTACTTACACACAACACACGTACAGGGCGTGATCGATCAAACGGTCATCGGTGTCTGAAGGACAACACTTGATTGCTTGTTGCGTAAGAGTCTGCGAATCAAATCGAACTTCAGGACTCAGTTTCCTAGGACTTCTAGAAGGCAAGAAGCAATTATTGGTGAAACACTTGCGCTACCAACGTCATCTTGGTTCTCCAGTGCAACGAGAAAACAAAGTACGCCGTGGTGAGTCAGCAGCGTTCTATTGCCAATTACTCTACAGCCGCTAGACGCAATTTGGTACAACCGGAGGAACTACTATCCCTCTCCACGCCATCCGGATTGTCTGGTGCGCACAGACACACTGCGTATACACACCGGCAATGCGCATTGGACTTTGATTCGAGGTGTTCTATAGGGGCGCTGTGTGTGCCGGTTGCGATTCACTGTTGCATTGCATTCGCGCACTGCTCTTGATTTGGATGATTTATGAGTGGCTGGTGGTTGTGTTGTTTGGGGGGGCCTAGAGGGTCTCTCCAGGAGCGTGTGTGTTGTGCAATGAGTTATGAGGTGAACTTATACAATACGAAATTGGCTCATATTGGAGATTTGTAGTCCGTGCACAACGCCAGTCCAGTTCCTAATCCAAAGGCGTCTGCCTTTGGGATTAAACCGTCCTATCGAAGTGGGCGAACGGGTGCTATCACCCGGTTGATACAAGTTGATTTTCCTCATGCTCTGTCGTCCCCCAGTACTCCCGTCCCGAAGCGGAAGCAACATTGTAACCTCGCACTGTTCAATGTGTTGCAAAAGCATAGAAAGGCCAACACGAACGAGACGCGTTCGGATCGTACGTTTGAAGCAAAAATATCAATTGGCTGACCGGTCTGCCACTGCTGCCGGTGCTGGGGTCAGCCAAGGGGTCACAGCACCGAGCGTGTACGCTAACGGGCGGCTCTAACCAAACCGGTGCCAAAACCATTGGTAAGCCCATTGGCAATCAGTCAGACCTTCGGGTTCCGTCAGTTCCGAACGCCACGCAAAACCCACAATTATGGTCCGCAACCGCAAAAGGGCGCATAAAATTGTTGCCATCCACTGATCTCCGGCCTGGATTGGAGTTGGAGGCTTCTGGTGGCCACTCTCGCTCTCGGGACCTAAACCCATAAACTACGTATCGAACTATGTTTGCAGGAAAACGGTAACACAGAGAAAACAGAGACTCGTACAAGGGTTGTGGGTCATATGAGCGTACCCTACCCCAATGGTCAGCAATTTAGCGCATTCTTATCTCATTACAACCATTAAAATAATGCAGGAAAATCACCTGTTGCTGCCAGTTTCGAAGCAAAGCGTCTGGACGGGCGCACAACTTGCAGAACCGCACACTTGCAGAGAGGAAAATGAAGCGTGAAACAGGCATTACTATTTACGACTTTATTACTCTTTATCGAGTGCCCTCCGTGGGTCTGCGTTTGATGGGGTCTTGTGGATATCCACGGTAAGTGGATGTTGATTGGTTCGCGTACCTGCTGTGTCTGCAAGGAGGCTTTGCAGCAGCAGCAGCAGCAGTAGTAGTAGCACCCATCCTGGACGGGCGCACAACTTGCAGAACCGCACACTTGCAGAGAGGAAAATGAAGCGTGAAACAGGCATTACTATTTACGACTTTATTACTCTTTATCGAGTGCCCTCCGTGGGTCTGCGTTTGATGGGGTCTTGTGGATATCCACGGTAAGTGGATGTTGATTGGTTCGCGTACCTGCTGTGTCTGCAAGGAGGCTTTGCAGCAGCAGCAGCAGCAGTAGTAGTAGCACCCATCTCTAGTCGATGAGTTATGGGAACGTCGGGGAGTCGTTGGGGTTCAATTACCGTCAATACAAACTGTGCGCAACCTGAGACCTCTCTTTAGGTGATCGGGACTTTTGTTCTGGTGAGTATAAGATCACCAAACACCAATTATGGTGCACACGGGGGTGTTTGTAATTGGAAGTATAAAAATAATAAATTGCCGAAATTGAAGGGTTCTCCGGAGGTGTCCACTTCAAGGTGGGAACTCCTCCCATAGAACTCCTTGCCTTAATGAGACACCGTACTAGCTGTTTCGTGGACAGCGTGTCTCTAGTGCTGGAATTGTGGTTAGAATATCTCCAAACAATGCGCTTGAAACAAAAGCATTAAAGAGACCGCTCTACTCGGTGCTTATTTGCATTTCAGATCACTGCGGTGCTGTAGTCACCACGACCTCCACGACCACCGTGTACGTGGCTTACTGCCCGCGGGTCTTACTGCGCGCCACCAAAACAAGTTAGTCTAACAAACTTCAATCAAAATAATAAACCCAAATAACAGTGCGCGAGGAATCGATTCGTTTCGCAGTCGATCGGGGTAAAAGTCGTGCGGCCGTGTCTCGTATCACCTAACCGAAGTGCCGAAATGACAACGGTCATGCAACAATCCATATTTATTCAAATAAAGTGTAAAGGGAAACTAGCCAAAACAATCTTTCCTCAATTCACAACACAACATGTCCAGCAGAAACTCATAAAGAGACTTCGGCACCCATTGCTCAGGAGAACTTTGGTTACGGGTGACTTGGTTGGTTTGAAGTTCGCAGACTTGCAGGCCAGTTCCCGCGCGCGTACAACTAATCAACGGACCATTTCTCAACCTGCAACCGCTATCGACAAACACCGAGACCACACGAATCTTCCAACACCTTCACCGCCCTTTTGCTGATTGCGTTTTGTGACCCTACTACTCGCAACAGATCCACGGTACGAAGGGCCCGGATTCTGGGTGCAAAAGCTAATAAAAATAATAACAATAATCAAACGGGGGACCCCACCATACAGGGAAACTGCAACGGAGTATGTGCGATGCATACCCTGCGGACACTCATTCGGCACGGTGTCGCGGTTTTCGGTGCCACCAATCAAACGCCATATTAAATGAGCGCAACATTAGGCATCATTAGCAGCAGCAGCGAAAGGGAACATTGCACGCCGGTGTGTACGATTCCACCTGACGTTGTGTACTCCGATCCGGGTTGGGCCGGTAAGGTCGGCAGGACGCGACAGAGGGCACATTGTACATATCTACACGCCCCAATAAAATCCACCTGAGTCTCTCGCTGTGTTGTGCCCGTCGGCATCGTCGTCGGCTTAACGTCCCAGTGTGTTATGTCCGCGTGATTCGCGTGAAGCGCGGACCTTAGTTTGTTTGGGGCGGGCCAGGAAGCTGAGGTTAGTTTTCTATTAGCTGCAACAACGGCTCCGACACGCTGGACGCGCCTGATCAACATGACCGCACCAGACACTTGTCCACGTGGGGCGTTACTGGATCTATGGGGGGAACCTCCTGGACCGGTCCTGGTACCGTTGTACCTTACAGTTTCTCCATCCGCCAGAGTCCGCATGTCAGCGAAATCATTTATGTATTAATTAAAAAAACAGCAAAATCGGACCAACCTCAAAATCTGTGCCGTAGTGTCGACCGTCGCACAGCTGGGATGCAATCCAGTTCAACCGTTTGCTCCACGAGTGACGTGCTTGCAAAAGCAAGCAGGCCCTTTGGACGACTTTCGGAATTCATAAACACTCGACTGCTTAGCGCGACTTCTAGCCGAAAGAGTCGAAACGGAATCGTTTAAATAAATTGTTAAAAGTGCAATTATAATTACCATTATTATTGTACATATCATTACCGAATGTATGTGCGCCCGGGACCATATTGTTATTATGCTTCAGCTGGCAGCTCTTCGTGACCTATCCCTCCCGGTCGCTAGCCTCTGTGAGGTCCTCCTCCTTGGCTGGCGCCAGATGACTAGCGCAAAACGGTGTTCAGTGTGCGGCCGCGTGCAGCCAACGGCGACGATGCATTGGTAGGAGGCGCTAAGTGAGGTTATGGGAAATCTGGTTCTGGCGCGACGGAGAGAAGAAAAAAAAACGAAACCGAAAGTGTTCGGGTGCGCATTAGGTAATTGCATCTCGCAGCACCGCGGCACAGATATGCACACTTTCAATTTCCGTACGATTTGTTTGTTTGCTGTGGGGACTTACCGGCCCATCAACAGTGGTGCTGTAGGTTTATGAAGTCTAATCGCTTTGTTAGGGTGTGCTATAAAAAGTCTTGCTTTTATCAAATCATTCTTCAAAGTTTCTAGAATTATAAGGGATGCGAATCTTCCGCCACTTCCCAAAAGCCTTTTACGGCAATGCTGACAGACTGACTTCATCGTATCGTGGCAACTCGTGAGCATCTCGTAAAATCGTAATAAATATTCGTAAACAAACAAACCATAATGCCCGGTTCGGTTCGGCCCAACCACCAGCAGCGATTCTCCAAATTTATCTTCCAAAAATAAAAACATTACCAGATGTGGCGTTCGGCCCACGTCCTGGATATGCTCTCCACGTTCTCTCCGCCAACAGGCTGCTGTCGATCAGCCGTGCCGGGGATGATAGTTTCACGAATTTTTGCAAGGTTGCTATCGAATCAGCAGCAGCAACGCCAACAATCAAAACGTTCCAAAAATGGGACTCTCTGCTTTTCTTTTGTAATTCCCACGCAATGCCGCTGCCTCGGGGGGTGCCGTCGTCTCCGGCACCGGACGTGATTTCGTCATCTATCGAACGTTGCGCTGCAAGAACCCACCGACGCTCGGACACCCATATTGAATGGGTTTCGTCAAAAAACGCGGTCTTTTCTTGTTGGAGCCTGCCAAGAAAACCCAGGACACACAACCACCATGCTTGACTGGTTTTGGGGATGTAATAATTACGGGGCTTCAATCGGACACCTTCGACCCGAACCGAGGCTACACAAGAGAACGGATCAATGAAGCCTCTGCTGCTTGTGTGTGTGTGTGTATCTCGACAATACCGAGAGCCCTTATTTCTGTCCTGGAGGCTTGGAGGAGTACGATGAAGCGGCGGCATGTTCGCGTGTCAGGTTAATTGAATCGAATTGATTGTTTGGGGTTGTAATTATGTCGGGTACGGTGTGCCGATCGAACATGATCGGTGGCGGAACCGTACACACACACACAGACACTACATGCGTGCAGGCGTGCATAATTTGCCTTCAATGTTTTTCGACTGTTCGGACGTTCTGATTTCGTGGGGTGAAACATTTGACGGGCGATGTCATAACTGATACCTTCTTGCTTGGCCGGTGTGCCTCCGGGATCCTTTCGGTCGCCTTTCGTAATGGTGCGGTGCAGTATGGGGTCTAAATTTTCGGTTTTTTTTCTCCCTCTTCTTTGGCGTTGTCGCGCTGCCGTTTGGGAGGTATTGTGACCCATCATTACATCACCCACATTGATTCGACGGGTGGCGCTTTGAGGGAGTCCGAGTGGAAAGTGTTTATGATGTTTGGGAGTTGGAACGGAAATGGTTTGAACTGTTCACTTTCGTTTTTTCGGAGAACAAAGCAATGGTTTACGGTGTTGGGAAGTTGGAGGTCACAGTGATAGTTGGCATCTTGCGAAGGAGATTGAAGTTAGGTGAGGGCAGTAGATTGAGACTTGGTTAGGAAAATGTACAATTATCAACAGTCATACACGTTAGCGAGATTAATTATTGAAACAAAACATTCACTTCAATTTCTCAAGGACTTTGAAGAATTAAAGCCAAAACAAGAAATAAAAATAAACCTCCTTCGAGCAACTTAACGCCATGCCACACCGACTGTAATGCACCCTGCAGACAGGTAAACAAATAAATCTCATCTCGAGCACGTTCTCATCCACGGGCGACCTCACCGGCGGCTACGTCTAACAAGCTTCGGTGCCGGTGCCAGGTTGCACCGAGGTCATAGGTTAACTAGAAGCACAGTGCGATATTTCACGCTATGCCAATTTAAATTACTCCCAATGGGCGCCAAAACGGATGAAGCAATCCGGATGAACGAATAGCCGGGTAAAAGCGAACCTGACCTTTCGCCATTGATATCGGAGGAACCTGAGCGAAGGGAGAAGACGCGTGCGTCGTAGCAGCATGATCACACTCTACGCGAGCTCTGGTCAGAATATTCCACCGAAACCAGCAATACCAGTACGAAGCCGACACCCGACCTATTTGGAATCTTTGGAGACCTCACGAACTTCGGAGTCAACCTCCGCACTCCGGCATGCTAGTGTGCTAGGAAGTACTATTTATCACCACCACTCGTGACCAGACACACACAGACACATTAACTCGACAAATGCGCTGACCCAAGTCATCCGTGTGTCCGACCATGTCCACGGGTCACGGAAGCGCATCCACTGTGTGACCAACCAGATATAGATCTCCTGACAGTGTGGACCGAGAGGCACACAAACAGCGATCGTATTAGGCGTAAAAGATTGCAAATGGTTGGACTTATTTATTGATCAGCAACCGGCTGCCGGTGTGTAGTCAAATGAGAAGATTCACCAAACCCGCACCAATGTGTCACTGTCGGTGCAGGTCGGCACTGGTTGCGGCCGTACGAAAGCGTCAAACTTCGCTCCAAACTGAATCGTGCCCATCATTAACACGCCGCCTGTTTCGCTGGGTGTCTGCCCGCGAAAGTCGTGCTGATCGCAATCTCGGAAGTCGCCGCAGCTTTGTTCGTACCAGGTACGGGCAGGGAATCAATAAATGATGTGGTGCGCTACCACCATTTGGAAAAGGGAGGGAACGCATCGCGTCCAGGTAGAAGAGACTCTGACAACTTGGGTAATGAAAATTAAGGTCTAAATGGTGAGGACCTTTGGTTAGTTGCAGCTGGGAGTTCACTTGCATCACGTGGATGCACTGTGAGCCGATGTGCAGTGGCGTAATGCACTGGATTTAGTTGGTCCAGAGAGTCCATGTTGGTAAAGGGGTTTTCTTGGAGGATTTTGAGAGTTTGGGAAAATTCTTCACTATATAAATTTTAGTTTGACTAGAGCACGAAGATTATTAACTCTAGCTGTTGTACATGAACATAATATCACTCGGTGTATGAATTCTGAAAAATATTTAAAGAAATTTTGAGGAAACCCCTTCAGTTATGATCGCACTCATTGTATGTCTCAGTTTGTTCCTCTTGTTTCCTTGCTTGCCCTATTTGGAGCCAATAATTACGGGCGCATCGTACATCAGGAGGACCTCCCCTTTCTTTGAACGGCCTACCACACGGTTCGGTCGTGCCAGCAAACGATTGCATTGGGATGGAAATTGCGACCGAAAGCGATTGATATTCTAATTGATTTTACCTTCCCATCGCAGATCTATCGACGATCGTCGTGGGTGATCCAGCATCAAGCTCCGAGCACATTGAGATTCAAATTTAAAGCCATAAAACATAATGAGTTTCGCGCGCAGTGGAGAAACACAACCCACCAAGTACTCACCTATTGAAGAGACGAGATGTTTTTCGCCGATCTTCCCATCGTTTCCCATCGTGTACATCTCGAGCGCGTGAAAACGCTAATCGAATAAATAGCGTCAAGTGGTTGGTACACTTCATAAATCGATTCGTGTGCGTACAATAGTAGACGCACGCCGTTTAGTACGCTGTTCGACACGATCTAGCATGGACACCGATCCCTCCAGTCATCGTAATACTGAACCGCGCAAATGAAATCACCGGTACAACAGCCGACAATGTATAATGTTTTAATGAATCGCTCGCAGCAACAGCCAACGGTTGACCATGGCAATGGATATATGCACCCCGTAGTTGGTCCCGGTGCAGCGACTACAGGGACACCTGCCGGACCGTGTTGTGCTGTGTGGAGTTTTGTCGCCCGTTTGGCATGACCACACCCTTTCGCTGTTTTGTGGATGAAGCAAAGCGCGACCGAATGTAGACTGATTCCGCGACCATTAATTTAACTGTGTGCGCAATGTGAGTAGCGCGCGGATCTTGTCTACGATCGCGCTCGACGTTCGATTGGACGCGTGGAGAGGGCTTGCATTTTTGTACGCGAAATCGTGCGCCACATTTGATTAATTACAAACTGTTAGCGAAGGAACGGCGCTCGGAGCCATTTTGGACGGTAAGGTGTCGATGGAGGCTTTCTTTCCTGCCCATAAAACACTATCAACCTGTGTGTGTGAGTGTGAGGGCAATTGCAGGATATGGCCGGAGGAGATCGAATCTGTCACCGGTAACTAGACTCATTTGCACCTTGGAGACCCAAGCAGGAGAAAGACACCGCGAGCATTATCCATATATCACCAGCCTTTTGATGGATTTTAAACCGTAAACTTGATCGCTCGTGCTGTCTGGGCTGGATATCTTTTATTGGTTTTATTTACATAAGAAGTTATTAATTATTGTGGTCTGATTGGTGCGGTTTCCTATTTCCCTGCCCTGGCTGCTTGGTTGACGGGCGGTTGGGCGGTGCTGTCTCTGGTATCTGGCGTTAATTTTAATCGTTGTTTTATGGGTAACGATCAGGCTGTGATCCTATTTTATTGGAGGCCTGTTTTTTGTTTTCACCACCGTGCGAGACCAGTTCCGGGAAGGTGGTGTGTGTCTGATGCCTGGACACTATCAGCTGGCGCACTTGATGGATTGCACTTGTTTCGCGCGGCCACGATGGCCGGTGCACCTTGACGAAAGATCGTGCACATTCCATCGGTAAAGGCTAGCTAGATTTGGTCGCTGTTGTTGTGATTTATGCGAAACGGTTATAAAGATAATGCGATGTTTATTTTTGAAGTTTGATTTATGAAATGGGCCAAATGGGTTTTTGAGATATCTTGGACGATTACAATGTAATCCGGGTAATTTAACTAGAACGAGATTTGTTTTTCACTTTGCAAAACTGTTTAGAGCAGTCGAAACGAAAAATGTCTGATGTAGTTTTAGATTTGTTTGCTTTAGATACTTCTAAAGAAAGGAAGAATTCACATTAATCCAATTATTGACCAACAAATTACACTTACTGGTAGATTTTTGGCACAATCTAAGAATGATACCCGACCAGAGAGGCATTCTTTCGAGGAGTTCGTTTTGGAGTATCGCTTTAGATGATTAGATAACACTCGGTACGTGTTCAGAGAGTATTATCTATAACGGAATTATTTTGATCTAAAGTTGAAGAGTTGAAGTCTTTTAACACTTACTAACCATCGCTTTTTGGACAGGTACATTATAGCCATTATCTCATCTCAATATTTTAATCGTATCCATAATTACTTTACGTTCTAAAGAAGATTTTTCAGGATGGTTTGATTGTTACGGACTAGACTCTTGATGATCTAGACTTGTTGAAGACTATTATTATATCTTGACTCTTGCTGATCTAAATCACTATAAACGCAATTTATTCATATAACTCGTGAAAATAGTGACTTATCTTGAGTCTTACACAAGCAGGGTCTGAGCATCTTCTTTTCGAACAGAACGAAGAGGAAGCCATCAGCTTTAGAGAAATTCTATAACACAAAGACTTACTCAAAGTACTTATGTACTTGAAGACGTCCTGATAGTTAGAATTATCTTGATCTGACAGATTTTAAATCGGCTATTATTCGCTGATCGTGACAATTGGGACTTCATCTTCACTTTTTGCTAATCTTTAAATCATATCCATGAGTAGTTTAGATTCTCAACAGGTACTTCTTGAGAGCTTCACCTTTGTATGCGTCCATCTTAGTCAAATTCGTCTTAAAAGGATCAATAAGGACGAAACACGAAAATACCTTTCGGGATGGATTGTCTAGGACCATTGGTATGACTTGACGTGTTCTCTTGACTCTTGCTGATCTAATTCAGTATAGAAAATAGCGGCTTGTCCAGAGTAATAAACAGACGGGGCCAGAGCATCCTAATCTCGAACAGACCGGAGAGAACACAGTCAGATTTGAAAAAAAGTCCATGTCTCAAAGGCCAATAAGAGTCGTACTGATCTATTAATGTTCTGAAGACTCTATAAAGCGAGTCACTACAGGGGTTTTTTTTATTCAAGCGTTAACTACTATAGACATAAGACTGTGAGTTGATATTGGTGGTTCATGTTAAGAATAATGATGTACTACAATATCTCAATTAAAATTAATGATTTCTGTTATTTTTTCTTCAGCTAACATCATTATGCTTTTTAATTGAAAAAATAGAGACGAGTTATCGAGCTCTCCAAGCATAATAATATCTGATTTACATTTTAAACCAAACTCCTAAATATATGCAATCACTAGACAACCGACTCTCATGAAATGCCGTTTATTTATTGCTTCTTTAACATGCACTGCATTGTGAACAGCACGTTGTAAATTCAATTTGTTCACTTCCTCGTCACCGGTTACGTTTCCGCCGTACTGTTGATTAATCGGCTTACATAGTTTAATTGATTCTCTACCAGCCTCCAAAAGACCCACACGCCCAACGCACGGGTAACGAACCGTACGGATGAATCACATCACCTGACAGAAATCAATTGAACTCTCCTGGTTGCTGGTTGTCTGCAAACTCCACAAGTTCGTACATATGGGATGGATGGTTTGCTGATGTTCGTCAGCCATAAGTACCATAGGTTCAGCACCTACACGCTACGGACGACGAAACGACAATAAAACAGCTGGCAGCGAGCTGGTGGTGCCTATAATCCCACTCCCCAGCACCAAACATGATAATTTACCGCTAATAATAAACAAATATGCTAACACTTACTCTCACATACGGCACCGTACGGCGTTTGTGGGTATGATTGACTTGTCTCGTTTAGGCGAGCCCTTTTGGAGGAGTCCATTTGATTCGCAAAAGAAGGGCAGCCAGTTATCGTGCGCCCCAACAACTCAACACCAAATTGCTGACAAAACCCTCCTAAACCGGATCACAACACGCCGCATAAACTACCTTCCACTAAATAATTCATCGCCCTATGACTAAGCGCATTGCACGCCGCTAATGTATGCGCGGTTTTGGCTGCCGCGTTCGAGAGGGAGCAAAAAAGTCGCGCATTATATTCTAATTTTAACATTTTCCAATGAGCGGGCTCGCCGAATGCGTTCTCTCGAGGCTGCTAAACGGCCCGGTTTTAAACCTCGGGCATCACACTTCACAGCACAGGACATAGTGCTCGCGATCTACAAGCCGCGATCGACAATTGTTTTGGCGAATGGCACGGGTTTACGGGTGTATGTACGGTGTACACCGAAATGTTACAGGTGCAACAACACAAAAAAAAACGTTATTCTTGCACCGTTTATGTGCTTTGATTTATCGATCGATCGATGCCCGAAAGGCGGGAATGAGTAATGCAAAGTAGGGACGAGATTTTTTTTCGTGCCGTTGTGTATGCTTATTGCAATATGTTGTTTTATTTTTGTGGCAGTTTTTATGTTGGAACGAATTCGTGCCTGATCTGTTGCATTTTTTTTCTATCGCCCAGTAGCCCAACACAACTCGTGGTGAAGGCGTTCGGTGTAGATCGTGTACTAGAGAGCGACTGGCGAGTGGAAATTAGAAAGAACACAATACAGATTTCGCAGCGAGTGGGATGATTTTGAGAAAAAAAACAATGTGCCACGTGTCGCGATCGATCCGTGTCCATTGTGTGTACCACGATCGTTCACAATGATCTGAATCTGGAGCAAACTGTAAAGTGTTGCATCCTTCTGCTTGCACCGGGGAGGTCCTCGTTATGATGGAATATGCTGCACATCTTATGCCTGTTACAAGGGATGTTAGAACGGAAAGGAGACTAGAGGTAAAGAGGGAAGGCAACGTACAAAACATACTACAAAGCCGACCCAATAAAAATCTGTAACGAAATAAAACGGCACCATCGTGAATTAGGGGGAGCCAACATGTTTTCCACCGCAGCAAAAAAAACTGCTTTCCTACTGATCTCGTTTGCTTCCGTCTGGCTCTTTCGGTGAGAGAGGGAGAGAGAGATTGGTAGGGAAGGAAGAAAGGGGGAAAACACATTTTCGGCACGGTGGCATGGAATAATTTATGCTAATTTTGTAGCAGTTTTTGTTTTTTTTCCATTTGTCTTGCTTACGATGTTCTGGCGAATTAAATGCGACACGAACGCTTTTGCAAATCGATCTTTCTCCGATGCACCGGTACACCGGGGCTCGAAGCTCCAAGTGCGCTACTTGTTTTGCATCGAATTATCATTTTCAGGCCCCTACGGTGGCACCGGCGTAGTGATCGTGATTTATGTGTGGCACAGTTGTTTTTCTTGCGAGGCTCTGTGACTGTTGGTGTAGAGTTAAGAGTGTTTGGTGTGATTTTTTGTTTTGGTCTTTATTTGTTGCTTCGAACTAGTTTCATCAGATATGTTTAGCCTTGGTAGGTTAGATTTGAAATCGGAGCGATAAGATCATTATTTCGTACCTGGAAGCTTCACCTCACCCGAAGGTATCGTTTGAGTGCAAATGCCTACCGGGAGCTGTCGAAATGTTTGCTTTAAGGGTTGGCGCGACAGTGGGAGAAGTAGTTTCAAGCGCATAGTAGCTGTAAGTAAAAACTATATCTTGTATGGCATAGTTTTGCAGAATCTCATTAGTTCTTTAGTCTAACAAGTCCAAGTACTTTAGTCCACATAATCCTGCTTGTATAAAGTTGCTTTATAGATTCGTGTATAGTCCGATTACTCGCATACGCTTCTGAGATATAGACGCTATTAAAAACTGAGGAAACTAGCTAGGTCGCCATCGAGATGAAGATACTCAGCAAGATTTTCTAGTCATAACTGTTGGAAAGAACTAGTACGAGTCGCTATCATGACGATCTTTACGAGCTGTACGATGATCTCATCATTCTGAGATTCGCCAGGCTCCGGTGGGCTGATCATGTCATGAGAATGGCACCGGATAGCCCACCCAATACAGTTTTTTTTTAGTCCGTTCACATGAACAGAAGAGTCGTGGTAGGCTCAAATTGAGATCGGCCAGGATGTTAGATTGACTGCGTTAGATTGTGAGCATTATCGAGGATTATTATACCAATCCTCCAAAGAAATTTGAAACATTCTCAAGACATTTTAGCTTATCTTTTCACTATTGAAGTTCATGTAAATAGCTCTAGAACTGTTACACCAAGAGAGCTAAAGATCTGGTTGACGTACCATGCGATAGAAATGCGTAGCAATACTTTTTGCAATTGGATAGTTGAATTCTTTCGAAGAGGATGTCAATAATATACATATAATATAATTTGGCCCGTTGAGCTTAACTTTATTGTGCTTGTAAAGTACAGCCTTACTGCAATGTTTATTAACATGAAAGCCTTGTGTTCCTAGTTATGACCAGTGAGAGATAAAATCCTAGTAAGACCTTAAGTAGAATAGCATTTAGGCCATTGGCCTCCAAACACATCGAATCCTTTGACAGATGAAAACACAGATGTCAAGCTGGGACATCGTGCTCGTGATGGCCGTATACAAGGCTCTCTTTTGGAGTTCGTCCTCTGAATACTCATAGTCTCCAGGACTTCACAACCTGCTTATAGGGCTTATTCCCCACTGTTGTTATTTACGGGGCCCTTGAACACTCGGACCAAGCATCTGCTTAGATTGCTTATACTTTAATACGCCTATAGTTATGGAAAACTTAAGTTGATAAAAAGAAGAATTATAAATTTTAATGAACAATAAAATTATTCCAACAATTTGTCACTATTTTATATCCACTAGGTTTAAAAAGAGGTATGTACTTATAAACATTTCGCTCACTATAGTGTACGATCTTGTATTTTGGAGATCAAATTCTTATTTCTACTCTATTGGAAGATCTTCGGAGGTGAACTATATTAAAAGTCCTGATCTAACAATAAAGAGTCACCATCCTTTCACCTTCTAATGCAGTACAGTACAGCATAATTCCAGTGCAAACAGAGAAGATTACAATCGTGTCCCAACCCGTGTCCCGGAGGATCCATAATGAGCTTAAAAATCGGTTGTAGCCTTGATTAATGATTCCGAAGCTTCAGCCGAGAGCTTCGAGGTTCGATTGATGATCACGATCATTCTAGGCACTGCACAATGCACATCTCATTACACGCTCCTACCCTTAAACTAAGAGTGTCCCTTCCGGATATTACGCTACTGGTTCGAACTTGGGCACACTGTTTGTTTCTTCGTGGGCGGTCATACCGATCGCACATCGCGGAAATTGACGGTGATTGTTGCATCATTAGGCAAACGTCCACCAACGGGCGCTCATCCCGTGTACCGAGTGCGACCATATGCAACTGTGGTCGAAGACATTCGGGCGGCTGAGGTTAGGCGCGCGTTCGATAAAATTAATGTTTTCATCACTTTCCTTTTTTCTCCCACCTTTCAAGCTCTCTTTTCCGTCTCTGCTTCTCGGCAAAGACGCAACTCTGCAAGCACGGTGAAGCGCCAAAGGAGAAAGGATCCGTATTCCGTCCCGTTTCGGCAGCCTAGAGTGCCCGGTGGTGAGTGATTTATGCTGCCAGGGCGGTACTTTACCGTGAAATTACCGTCGCGAGTATTTTGTTGCACTGTTTTTTCTTTCTTTTTCGCAAAGCACTCCGGTACGCGAAATTACGCCCGGTGTCCATTTCTGGCCCCACATTGCGAGACAGGGGCGATTTGTTTTTCGGCATTCGGTCCGGCATCAACCTTTAAGGTTTCGGGACTGGGTTGCCGACCCAGGTTCGACATTCGACATTGGACTGGTTCGTCGAACACGGCCACAACGGCAAGTTGTCGTTTCGGTACCGTTTTTTTTTTTGTGTTGGTCCGTACTGCAAATTAAACAGCACTGACCCTTATGCTCATAAATCAAGCATTTGCCCACAACCTTCCCTCTTCTTCCTTGTACACTCCTCAAAACCGGGTGGAGAAAAGTTTGCTTTCTTGCTGGGGTCATTTTGGGGTTTGGTGGATAGTTTTGTTTTTTTTTCTCGTATTTTGTATTTTGGGTGGAACCGGTGGCGTTGAAATGTCAGCCTTCCCACCAGGCATAGGTGGTGAGAGTATGCACTTTTTATTTTCTTCAACAATTTTTTAAGGTGTGTCTTTTTGCACACACACAGACACACGCGCTCGGCACTCAAAGTAGCACAATATCAGACACAAAACAGGAACGGAAAAAAGTGCACCGGAGAAAAAATAAAAACAAATGATGATGACCACGGCGGCGGCGGCGGCGTCCGATTCCACAGGCCGTGACGTGGCGCTGCAGGCGACGATTTAACGCGTTGTTGAAATTTTCCTTCACCACTGGGGGTGTGCTGTACCATGGCTGGCTAGCTGTGTGTGCATTTTTTTTCTCATCCTGGTGAGCAATGGTTCGTGGTGATTGATTTAAAAAATCATAAACTTGTAAGATACGTGAAGAGAAATCACTTAATCATATGATTCGCGGATACGGAAAGGAATGTTGCTCTCGTTTTTTGTTTTCTTTGCCATGGCTTTAGTATGTAGCATTTAGGGAATCAATTATTGGTCCTTTAGGGATTTTGATAGGGTTTAAGTGTTGTTTTTTAAACAATCATTTATCGATTAAAGATTTTATGTTGAAAAGTTCGTTCATACCATCGTTCTTAGCTTCCACAGTATGTATATTGGACGATTTGAGTCTTGGAATATCCTCCTTTTTCTTCTAGGGAAAGGCTTGCAAGCGATAGATTCAAGGTTCCGCAAGTCAGATAGTGCTTTACGATCATAACGTGGAGCAGAGACACCATGGACTTGATTCCTCAAGAACTTCTAGCTGAGGACATTAATAGCTGAATAGTCGTCAACTTCGCAAAAGAGTCGGTTGAAGATTCTAGATCAAAATATTTGTGCAACAAAATTGGGATTTGGGTCACGGGATCAATTTGAAGTTGCTGATTGCAATATCGGTCGATTTGGAGGAATTTTGACATCCTAATTATCTTAGACATCTCAATTTCCCGAAGAAGAGTCTGCTGATCAATTCTCTAACTCGGAACTTAAATTCCTTAACACATTACAGAATATATTGAGTGTAGCTGACGCTCTAAACTTTATCCTGAAGTATTGACTACAGAGGCTCGTTCTACCGAAGATCAACTTCATCTCTTCGCATATTGTTGATAAGCGACCAATAGTTGTTTTTGGGAAAACCTCAAATGGAGCATTAGCTGGACATGATTTCATAGTGGAAAACGAAGTGCTGATCATCAGGAGATTGAAATACATCCGTCATGGTGTTTATTGAACTTCATTACCGCTCCACCAATTATGGACGATGACTCCTTGGCAGAAGGCTCAGTAATAGTAGGAAATGAAATTAGTTTAGCCGAGCTGCTATTATTACCAATTTTATCAATTCTAGCACAAGAATTTGTTCAATTTCTTCTATTTTGCTTTTGCAACTTCATTGCAAAATCTTCGCTATGCTATTACTCGCATTTTTCAACTTGTTTATTATACGTAGCTAGATAGTCAGTAACCCATTAGTATCCTATATTTACGAACCTTATTATCTAATCGTTGGTATGTTAATTAAACCTAATTGTGTTTAAAATAATCTCATTTGTCCTTCGACATCGAAAAGTACCTCAACTTCCTTTTAGTGAGAGTCCTTTTATATTTTTCTACACATACTTATCCTTCCCAAATGCTTCAAGATAAATCCACACGCACGACATCGAATATCCTCGCTCTCAGTTTGTGCTCTCATAAATCCACCAAAATAGCTGAAAAGCGCACTCAGCACGCATTCACCAGTACCAGGAGCACAGAACTCTCCGGCAGCTACCACGCGCGTGCAGCCAAAAAATTTCTACCGGCATTAGGTCCCGACATCAAAACAACGAAAATTACACCCTCACCGGCACGTACGCAGACATCCTTTGCCACTGTCCGACCATTCCGCGCAGTCGCGTACTTTTTCTTTTCTTATTGTGAAAAACCCCTCGTTCGCCCGAGAATGCGCACAAGGTCGGAGCTGTGCGTTTGTGTGTGTGTGCGTGTGTGGACAGCGATGGGAGACAACATCCTTGCAGCACCTACTGAACGTACTGCGGGCGTACGACCGTCTCGTGTCAGCTGTGTTGTGTTGTGTGACGCAGCGTAGCCACTTGAGCTACCGGCTCGTGCTCCTAGTCGCCTGGTACAGTAAGGCGCCAAAATTCCCGCTGCTAAAAGAATCACATTCCAAGGCAACTGAGCGCAAGGACTTTCGCCGCAAGAAGCTAGACCGGCCGGAGCCTTAGACCGTCCTAGGTGCAGCTGCGATTTTTTAAATGCCGGTAAATGAAAAGACGCTCATCTTAAGATTTTTTGGAGAAATTTGGACCTGTTCTCTCTCTCTCTCCCTCTGTCTCTTCCCTTTGAAGGGCGCGTCGCAACTTCGACGCGCATCGATGCATTCAATCAACCATGACGAAATTGCCTCGAATTCGGCATTCGGGAAAACCCCCGGGAAAAAGGCCAACACATTCGCGCCAAAAAGCAGGATGCGTTCGTACCGGTGGTCGCGAACTTCGGCCCACCGATCCGATGCATCCTGTTGCACTTGCATGCGTGTGTCTGTGTGGCGTTGTTTTTTGCTCTGCTACCAATGCCGCTTGTCCCGAGTACATATTCGGGACATTCGGGTTCGATTTTGGTGGATGTGTATTGAGACCGCGCTCGCCGGTTCCAGGCGATGCGGATGCTGCGCGCGCTTTTTCGCCATTCGGTGTGCAATTGTTGTGCATGTATACACGAGAGTGCACATGTATGGTGTGTATGCAGTGCATTGCAAGGTACACGGACATGTGCACTATTCCTGGAACAATTCTTAAGGAAGTAAATCACTATTCTGAGCAAGAGAAAAGTTTAATAAAAACTTGATGACGAACTATTTTTACGATCACGCCCTTTTGGAGGTATTCTTCCAAAGAAAGGTTGTTGCAAAAAGTATTTAAAAATAGATTACAAATTGCCTTTGCTTTTGGAAAAGGTCAGAAAAGCGAAAAAACTAATATCTAGCAACTTCCCGTTGACGTAAGCCTACCTGCCAAAAAAACGGAACAAACACGCAAACATCCGGAACCTTTTCTCCTGGTTTTTTACGCAATCCCCGAAAATCGGAAGGAAGTTCTGCACCTTTTGTTGCTGATGCACCCGGTACTGTACACCACAACACCATATTGATCGATTGCAGAGAAGAAACGAATCAATTACGGGCTTTACCGGCTACGGAAAGCTTTCTTCTAACCTTTTTACCGAAGGTCTTGTGTGTGGCCACGGCACACGATGGACCTGATCGAAAACTGTCCTTCCTATTATGCCCAGTATTAGAGCTCTAAATCCTTTGTTATCTGGTTGTAATTGATGGCATCTTCGATTCGGGATGGTAAGGTGTGGTTCTTCCTTCGTTCCTTTTAACAAAAACTCCTTCAAGGAACAGGGTAAACCCTGCAGATGGACGACGTTTGGTCAGGATGTTGGGCGAGCAGGTTTTTAACAGCTTGAAGAAAATCCTTTTTCCAACAGGACATCCGATTCGGTACGGCTTACGGTGAGGTTAAGCCTGCTTAACACTGGAAGTAGCAATTTAGCAGAAAGATTAATCTGATTATCCTGTGTCGTTTCCGAGTATCGGATTTGGAACGACTTTATTTCCTTCAGTTTGTTCGTCTTTGGCTTTTTCATATCATTTCTTAGATTGTGTTTAAATTCTACATTAGAAGCTATGCTGATGATTAGAAATAGATACCAATATTTTACAACTACACATTTGCTTCCTTGGCTTTTATTTTGTTGACCTCATATGATGACGACTGCTATACGGTGTGAGGTAAAATCGGTTTTAACGGAGGGTTCAACAACTTTTTGTTAATTATCATCTTCGACCCAAACATGGATAGTCTAAGACTCCAACTTCTTGAGGTACAATTTCCTAGATGTCCAGAATCTTCTCAGAATCTCCTCAGGATGTCACCAACAGCTTTTGATCCCCTTTTTGGCTGTCTTCCGTTTAGATGTGGGCCCACTTGAGTCTATAGTTGGCCTGTTTCAATTATTCACTCACTCAGATAAGCCATGTTGTCCAAGATTCTAGATATTTGGGCGATTAATCACAATTATTCAATGATAACAAAAGGCTTGAACAATTGGAACATTCTGCAATTAACTCTAAACAATTAAACTCTACCCAAGCGTGAACGGTTTCAACTGGAACTTATTGAGAATCTATGTCCTTGATGTCCAGATTCTTTATTTGGATTATTGCTCTGTACCATATACACTTTACGATGAAGACCCGAGACCTTCAGGATATCTTAAAAGCTCCTCTTCCACTTTATGTACATATTCTGTATGCAAATTCTAACTCGAATACTCGGAACTCCTCGATGGAGACATGAAGTCTTCACTAAGCCACTACACAAAATGCTTATTGTCCAGGATCATCTGCCAGTTAGGAAGTTCGTTCTGATGTATATGTCCAAGACTAAAGGTACTACAGTTTCCTACACAAAATCCTTTCAATTTCGAGTACATTCCACGTTTCTAAAGAGCCTACAAACTGTTTTGTTCTCGATCCATACAATCAAACCACCAGTGCTCCAGTTTGTCACATATTTCAAACTTCAGTGACAGTCACAAAAACTGCAGCTGGCCGCATGCAACACGAACACCGGCCAGAGTTCTCCATTGCACAAACAACACACAACAATTAAAAAGCCCAATCGCGTCAATGATGCCGTTTCATCAGCCCGAGACCCAGAGAGCGATATAAATTATACTAAATCTGACACATTACGAGTTGATTTGGTTTTGGGTTTGCTGTTTTGTAGTTTTTTTCTGTTGTTATTTATTTATTTATCGCTCTGTGTGGCACGTGGTTGCACCGTCGCGTTGCAGCCCTTTTAACCGTGACATGCACAACATTCCGCGCTTGGAGACTCGAACCGTATCGAAAATGGCCAATCAGCCGGGCTCCAGGCTTATTGGTGCAGATATTGTGCACGGAACGCTTCGACCGGGTGCACACCGCTTGGTAGCACGTGAGCATTAGTTTGTTGAATGTTTTGTTTACTCTATAGCTATGAATGTGTGTGCGCTTGTGAGTAAGTCGTTCTAAAAAAAATTACAAAATCATTACATTACCCACAAATCCCAGCTCTCTCCCAGCCAGAGGAGCCCGATCATTCGAAACACCCGGGAGCAATTTATCGCCCTCGGTCCACAAGGCATCTGTTCTCGGTGACAACGACCTGGAAAATCGGGGCCGGTGTACGGGCATCATCGAACGACGGGACTACCCGTGGGGAAAGCCTGGTAGAAATAAATCGACCGATTATCGATCGACTATCACGCGGGAAGTAACGCGGAAAGATTAGAATCAATACCGCGCCGAGCGAGAGTGATCTTTATTTTTAGGATAACAGGGAACCAAAAACCTACCGGAATGTGTTGCTTCGGGCCGGGGAAAAGTTCGTACTTGCGGGTGTTCATAAATTTCATATTTAATTGACCCACGTAAAGCTTTGGTTACTATGGACGATCGGCGACGTCAATGGGCCTTGTTACCGACGAGCAATTACAAGCAAATGGTGCGCGAAGAAGGGTTTGTGGGTTTCCGGGGAGGGGAGCATAGGAAAAGAGGAAGCTGCCTGAGGGCAAAAACCCGGAGGGTCCGACTGATGGAAATGTCCCCGCCTAATGATAATGGTTATGATGCGTTTGCTTAACCAAAAATAATACACGCCCGCTTACGGTTGTCCTAATCCACGATTTCGGGTTTCCGGGAAAGCCTTGTCTCCGGGACGGGAAACAGGGGGAAAAATTCCAATCCTGGCGGAAGGGAAAATTATCTGTTCACATGTGAAAATTGAAAATATAGTTACCCCGGTACACTATTCCAAACCTGGCGGATAATTAGGTGATGCCATTACCTACCAATGGGTGCTGCAGTGAGCGATTTTTGTTCTAGCAATCCTGGTCACGGCACCAAACCGCTGGAACATCTGTCAGTGAAAGATCATTATTATTTATGCTGCATCGATCGGTAAGGTTATGTTTTGGTTGTTTGGTTTAGGCGTGCGTGTGTTGTATGTTCGTGACAAGTATCCGTTTTCTTCGGTCGGAAAATTCCGCATGTTCGGTACATGGCTCGAATGTTTTTCCACCGTTCCGCATCGTGTTCGGAAGCACGTGCCGCATACGATCGGTCGGCTATTTTTAAGTCGCAACCGTTTAACCAGAGACCTTTCGGAAGGTTTAGCTGCCGGTTGGTTCTTACACCTACCAGCACGAATCAGCGGCCTCATTGTCAGTGTTGTTGTCGCGGTTGTCGTCACCAGCGAAAGGGCTCATCCTGCTTTCACTTTACGCCACCCTTGCTCAGGGTTTGTGTGCGTGGAAAACTGCGACCCCAGCTCCAGCTAATTGACAAACGACGCGATGTCGTCATCGGGTCGGACATTCGGCAGCATGCAACGGGTGGCCTTCATGTTTATCACCTACTTCATCTTCAGGGCGTCGCTTACACGGCCCGTTTCGGAGGAAAGTCGCGCAACGCGGAAGGAAATGTGGGTACATCAAATAAAAATCATCATTTTCCCCGAAACACCCGGCTGGTTTGGGGAGTGTTTTCTTAAGCGGTGGCGTAAATTAAACCTCGCGTAGGGTCGGGTGTCGCGTACAGGAAAAGTGGCTGGTGTGTGGTTAAACTACCCGCTAATGGATCTTAATCCGTTCTACCGAAAATCTCGGGCTTTGCAGCGGGTAGCAAGGTTGCCATACATCGTCTTTTGGGAAGGTGTTGATGGGGCTTACCCCGACCGTCGAGATTTATAGTGATGTAGTTCTTGCGGTGCATTTGGTTCCTTATGGGATGTTGGTGTTGTTGGCCTCTCGAACGCCAGCTGGGTGAAAGGGTCATCAGTGATATAATTTATTGTAAGGTGAAAGTTGACTACGCACACCGGCAGCCGATCGATGCCATCAATTGGCGGGCACTATGTTTGGAAAACGGTGACTTCCAAACGAGGGTTTTAAAGTGTTTCGGGCCGGCGGCTGACTGGTGTTAAAATCTGACTCTCTTAAAAGCCTGCAGCAGGCTTCGCCACATTTCCCAAAACATCTGTCTGGCTTTCGATTGTTCCGGACTTATTTGGTGTGGTGCGTTATGGATACGAACCGGCAGAATCGTGTCTAGGCGATCGTTATCCTGCTCGCAAGGACTACGAGCACAATGGCATAATGAACAACGTAGCAAAAATAGTGACACAGGGAAGAAAACAAACCGTTCGCAATCATCGATCGGCAACAATGGAAACCCCGGCACGTCGAGGGGTGCCAACGCAGAAACAGAAACTGCCAAACCTTCTGGCACACCTGCCCGGCATTAGGTCGCATCCGATCCAGAATGTTGGTGGTGAACTTGTTTTGCAAACGGCATAAATCTCTCGCTCGCTCACTGCGCTAGGGATGTGGATGTTTGGGATGATGCGGGAAATAGGGAAAAACGGTTTTTTTTTCGGTTTCGATTCGATCACTCGACACGCGCCGGGTGTTCCCGGGGCTGGACTCGGCTTCGTGGCGTCTATCATTTAGGAACGAACACACACATACGGACGTACGGCAGAGACATTAACAACAAAAGGTTTAGCTGGAAAGGTGTGTATACAGTGCGAATAGTCGAATTAAAATGATTGAGCTGCCGAGTGTGGCACGCATGTACGCGGTACGGGTGGTATCGCTTGCTGTAGCAGTGGTATTGGTAGAATGTTATTTGATAAATTATTGTCACACATTCGAAAAGGTGTAGCCTGAAGGTGAAAACGAAATCAATCCTGAAGAATCTATATTTGAAGACTCATGAATCCTTCCCAATACAAGCTTTAGGAAAATTACAGGACGTATCTCATGTCTCGAAAATGACACCAATCAAGCATAGTAAGAGATTAAATAATATAGTGATAAATTCTACAGCTTTTACCCTTTCGTGAGCGCGAAAATTACATTTGTTCTATTGTGCTTTCAATATCTTCTTTAATTTTTAAAATAATAACTATAATAATAACAGAACAACAAGGTTATAATAGCAAGAACTTAAATAACAACTCACCTAACAAAACGTATACCAATTGTTGTGAATATTCGGAATATCCCGGAGCTATTTGATGCCTTCTCAGACAGTTTTGCTCTAATGTTCTTCTACAATTCCTTAGTTTTTGTACAGTAATGGACTAAAAATATGACAGCAACAAAAAAATAGACGTTTTTTTATAATTTTTGCCGATTTTAAATTTATTCTAAATACTTTTTCTGAAAGTTTCTAAACAGCAGCAGCAGCCTAAAGTTTCTGCTCATGACTTATCTTTGCACGAATATTTGAGAAGAATTTTCTGTTATTTCATTACAAATAATCATTGAAAATACGTACACTGGTGTTACTATAAAACTCCAAAACTCCACTGAAACTTCAGGATAATCCAGTAAGAGAAAATAATTAAAAACCCTTTTTTCCATTTTCCATCATCTGATCACTTTTCCATATTAAATTTTTATAATACAACAAAATCATGCGGTGACACCAGTCTAGTTGAAAAATAAATCCTCTATGTTTAAAATCGCTCCTAGAGTTGAGATTTGAACTCGGTCTGGATCGTGTTGCTGATCCATACCGTTACTGAACTTACCATTTCACCGACTCGATCATGAAGCGCAATCGGGTGCTTTTATCATCGAATGGCACTACGTAGCTTGAACACGAGTGATTCTACAGACTATATAGGATGATTGAATATTACTTAAAATTTAGAACTCTGTCTTGTTTGTCTGTTCACCTATGTGTTTTCTAAGCATTAAATAATGACAGCTAACCTTACATTCTTACATTCCTAAGGGCTAAGAGAGTTTCGTCAGTTTTGGACAGAGAACACAGGTTAGTATTTTGTATAAATTTCAGTCTGCTATATTTTTTGTGTAGTATTTTTGGCAATATTCTGATTAAACTATATTTATTGCATATAAAGTCCACCGGAGAACCAATTATCTAGGCTTACCTATACAGGACATGTATCAGATTGAAATGTTTGATACTGGATGTTGAACAGTCATGACTGAATTAGGACAAAACAAGTACCTCAATATGAACCTGAAGCAAAAGCAAGCGTTCTCTGGATGCTGTCATACATATGTTTAATTCAAAATGCTCAGACAAATCTGTTGAATGTCCTACCCATCTGTTTTATAGAACTTATAGTGGTATTGTTTTACAAGAGCTCATGGTTTCGAATCGAGTCCAAGAACAGCTCAAATTCTGATTCACTTTTAGGATTTGTGTTGGTACTCAGTATTTCAAACAATCGTCCCGACAAACCGATACAAACCCCGGCTACGTAATTCGTTCACTTCCACGACGCACATTCAGCCTTGTTTTGTTCTCACACACCCGGCACAAACGATTAATAATTATTATATCTTTATTTGGCTTCCAAATGCCAAACAACCAACATTCAACTCAAACATCAACAATCACACATACAACAATCGACTGACAAGCGAAGAAAAACCGGTAATACACATTCGGGATTCGGAAAATGCTTTCCACATGGATAATGTATTCTTTTCACAGCGTTCGGATGGGATGGGGCTAGAAAGCTAGACCGGCCTCTCATAAATTCAATCGAAAACAATCGAAAAACGATCACAACCCCTGAAACGAAAGAAAGTGTCGACCAGCAACCCGAAAAAAAGAAAAGCCCAAAAACGAAAGGGGTTCTTGGCGTTATCGTTTCCTTCTGCTTTTTGGTTGTTCTCTAGCTTCAGCTGGTTTGTTTTGCTGTCGTTTTTTTCCACAACTGCTTCTTATCCTTCGGCAAACGGCGTCATTATAACACCATTAATAAATATTAAAAATAAATTTTCGTTAGATGACACACACACACACCCGAACGCGGGCAATGAAGATGGTTTCGATTTAATTCGTAACAGCGAAAACAACTTTTGCTTGGAAAGCAGGTTCTTTTCAAAAACAGGTCGCAACCTAAACAGGGTGCCCGGTGCCGCTAAGTTAACAGAAAATAAAATAAAGTGGACATCCGCAAAGCAGGTCCTTAATATATGTACGTACACACAATAAAAATCATTGCAGCTTGGGTGCGCTGTTTCTTCGTTTACCACGGTAGAACCGGCTGTCCAACAAGCACGGAAAGCAGGTTTTGGTCCGGGCTGCTGCACACCGATTACGATTGTGGCCGGCACCACATTACGATGCGGTGATGTTGCCGGACCCGGCGTGTACCAGGAAGCCTAAGGCGGCGCATCCTCGGTGCGCAAGGATTAAGGATAATGTGAAATAAATTGCGTCACACTCACTCAATCTTATCGTCGTGCTCCGTGCTCCGTGTGTGTATGTGTTTCGCTTCCACCCTTTTGTGTTTCACTTGATAAGGGATGTTCGGCAAACCGTTCGCTAAGGTCAGCCCAGTGAGTCGGTGAGCCAGGGTGAGCCGGTTGGCGATTTCGGAAGGTTTTGACTAACGGTGTCCACGATGGAACGAAAAAACCTGTCCTCGCGAGCGCACGACGATGTTTTTCGGGCACCGAATGCGTGTACACTCAAAGGGTACGAAGAATGCCACGGCAAGTGATAAATACTGCTGTCAGTTGCTTCATTACTCCCTTTTTTTTGTTGGCGAACCTTGCAGATCGCGCCGGTTCTACAGTGCATCGGAATGTCAAAATTCGTGTATAATTTACACAAATCAATTAAATTTTATAAATGGATATTTATTACAAAAATGCCATGCCACGCATTATTGATGTACCGTGGCACCGATGCAACACACAATGTTTTGTTGCACCGTTTTGTGTCCGCTTTTTTATCACTCGCCGGGCGGAGATTACACCCGAGGGCGCAAGAAAACAAACATTAACAAGCCGCGAACGCGAGGTGCATTTTTCACTGTTACTGTTGGTCAGTTTGTGTGCGTGCGTGTGTGTGTGCCGTACACACAGTATATGGGGGTAGGTGAAAGATTCGACAATGAGCTAACAAGTTGAAATTATGCTAATTTTGGACCGGCACGCAACCTAGCGGCTTTGAGATGTTTAGCATTAAGATAATGAATTGACTTGCACAGGGAAAGGATGTGTGAATGATGTTTCGCATTATGTTGTTAGTTGGCAAAAATTCTTCTCAAGATTGTTGTTGCCGAGTGGTTCTGTTGGGGGTATTTTGTTTTCGCCTTACACATTGTTTTTCAATCAACTTAATTTAATTATGAACGATTTATTGCTGGAAGATATTAGAAAAATATCTTTTAAGAATTTTTGTTTGTTTTTCCTAATGAGTACTTATCTTAACATATTTGTTTTTTTAGATGTTAGTAGCTAAAACATTCTCAAATGCTTGCCGTTGCCGTTGATTTGCATTTAAAAACGACATTAAAATGATGGTTATGGTCAACATAAATTGAAAGCTGATCGAATTCTCGACAATTATAGTTGAAAAATAAAATTGGAACAAGAAGTTAGCGAAATGTTTTTCCGATGGTACTGTTTGATAGTTCAAATTCCATATTTAACCATAATTTATAATTCTTCAAGGTGCTTCAGAATTTCTTATAAGAAAACCTTCGATTTCGTTAAAAGTTTATTAAAAAGTTAGTGACGAAAATAATCGTTGTTTGCTGAGTCTGAACTGTTAAATATGTTTTCTCTCTTCCTTGGCCTGCTCCTAGGGCGCACGTCTAGTAGACATGTCCGATGTCCGGTGATACGATAGCGGCGCCAGTCCTCACACGGCAGGACCGGAGTTCGAATCCCGGCGGACCGCCTCCCCGTGCGCAAGACAGACTATCCATCTATGGGTGAAAACTAAGTCACAGAGAGCTAGCAATAGCAGGTCAAGAACTCACGAGGTTGTAGTGCCAAGGAAGAAGAAGAAGAAGATGTCCAATCGTTCTCCAGGGAACTCGGTCCATAGTTGCACTCCTCCACCCTCGGCTGCATCCGATCTCCCTCAGGTCTGACTTCACTTGATCCAGCCAATGAGCTCGCTGCGTTCCTGGCAGGGCATCAGTCCGGCATCCTCAGGATGTCTAGATCGTCAAATAGCTCAGCTAGCTCGTGGTTCATTCTTCTTTTCCACACGCCCTGCTCACACACACCGCCAAAGATAGTCCGTAGTACCCACTGTTCGAAAATGTCGAGTGCATTGACGTCCTCCGCTAGTGTGATCAAGGACTCGTGCCCGTAGAGGACTACCGGCCGTACCAGTGTGCGATATATGGCGCATTTCGTGCGTTGTTGGATTCTTCTCGATCTCAGGAGTTTGTGGAGCCCGTAGCAGGCACGATTCCCTTGAACAATGTGCCTCCAGATTTCGCTGCTTACTTTGTTATTCGAAGTTACGATCGTGCCAAGGTAGCAAAACTCCTCTACTACCTCAAGATCGTTACCTTCAACTAATAGTCTGCTTCCGCGTCGTGCTCTATCGCGATCAGAGTCTCCTTCAACCAGGTACTTTGTCTTCGTCGCATTGATCCTCAATCCAATCCTTTCGGCCTTCCGTAGTTGTCCGCCCGATGATGTCGATGTCATCCACGAAGTCAAGACATTAGAGAGACCGGGTGAAAAATGTGCCCCTGATGTAGAAGCCCGCACTTCGCCTGACACCTTCCAGAGCGATGTTGAACAGCAACATGTTTTGTGGATTTTATATCAATTCCACGAACAAATTTAAGATGGATATAATTTTAATATAAAGTTCTTGTTCACCTTTTGAACTGTCATCTCTTTTCCCTTTGATTTGCTGTTTGCTGTGATGGGCATTTTGAATTTTCTTTTCTGTTTAGTTCACTGTTTTGCTTAAATTAAAATAAATACAAACCAAAGAAATCTGCAGCTTAGACGTTCAAATTTCAATTATAAATGACAACCTAAAAATAAACGAATAAAAAAACGTCAACGTTTTAATAAAGTAATAAAAAAAATTTTATCTACAATAATATTTCGAAAACAACTGACATCACTAAACACTGGTATAATTTAAAACACATCAAACCAATCGCAGCTCATAGCATATTGGTTATGAAATGATAATTTGTTGTCAAGTGTACTGTCACGCTGCATCAGGAACACCTTGCATTTGAGTTTGGAGTCTAAAAGGCGGGAAGTCTCATTCATCATTGTGCTCCGAGGACGAACCGTCTGGACGAAGGCAAATTACAGAAACGGCGGAAGGAAGCAGAGCAGACCGTTTTTTTTCGTTCGCCCGATGCTTACGCCCTTTTGCAAAATACTGCGGCATGTGCATCAGGCGCGTGCTACTGATTTTATGCTGCGGCACACCTTCGCACAGCAGAGAAGAAAATACACCGAGAAAAATGACACACACACAGGATGCCTTTTGTTGTGGGGAAAACGTTCTCTTTCATTTTCTGTTTCCTTTGGTATGTTTTAAACGGAGATGCGTTGAGAGTTATATGACCTTTACCCTAGGCCTGGAGGATTCTGCACAGAGCAGAGAAATCTGTGCTACACAAATGGTCGTATCGAATGTGAGTTGCGCGCGACTGCATGGCACAGACTGGCTGGCTTAGAAGGGCCAGTAGCAGCTGTCCAAACGATCCTGCACGAAGCATCCTGACTAGTGTTGGGTCAAGTAGCTCTTTTCAAAGAGCGGAGCGAACCGCTC
>KZ062602.1:1227-19497 GCA_002091835.1 Anopheles maculatus
GAACCGCTAGGATGTCTCACTTTTATCAAGACGCTGACTAACAAAGTGCTCCAACGATGAAACCCAAACACGAAAGTCGCTTTCCTTCTCCTCCCAAAACCTCCGCACTGCACCCTTTCACGGATGAGTTTTGCGATGACGATGCGATGGGGATGAATATGGGGGACTCTGCTGCTGCTACTAACTTGGTACGGGACGACGGAAAGTTTGTTTGTGTTTGGTTTGGAATATGGAGACGGAATGCAAAGCGATGCGAGCCACGGCCAGCACACCGCCAGGTATCAGGTTGCCTTCCAAACGGGGGATTCGCTGTGTTGCCTTTGATTCCTACCTGTTTTTTGCCTTTTTGCTTTTGAGGGTAAAACAGAAAACGAAAATAAATTTCACCTCTTTTCTATTTTATTTCTTTGTTTTGACAGCAGACAGCTTAGTCAAGCAGTTCCGCGGCATTCGAGCACGGTTCAGTCCGACAACGTTTTTTCGAGCACCGAAAAGCCACAGTATATATTTTCAGACATCTTTTTCGTATTTGCAGAAAATTGTACTATTTTTTATATTAGAATGTGTATGATAAACACTCTACATTTGCGAATGGAAACAATGCCTCGTATCATTTGCTTTTTGCGATAAAATCTCCTCTTTTGGATTTGAGATCAATTATAATCGATTCTGCTTTTTTTGTTAGAGGGCCCCCTTCCAAAAATTTGGGACGGAATTTAAACCTCTCCAGACGATAACTGTTGAAGCTCTTGAAAGATATTCATCGAAAAATAAAGTTTTATCCATCGAGAGCGTCCAATGAAATGATTTTTGGAAAAGGTTTTTTTCTTACCAAAATGCCGTTTAAATTTAGATTTGGGACATTTGCTATTTAGATTGTCAGAATTTGACATGTCGGTACATTCAAATTCCTCTTTTCAAAACAACGCCAATTTCGGGAACGGTTTTGGTTCTCGTTTTCAAACGCAGATGATGCGGCGCGTCGCAAGTGTTATGACGTATTATTACATAAAAAACCAAAAATAAATCTTCGGAAGATAGTAGAACATCGTGCATTATTAGCAAATAAAGCAGTTCCGCAAGCAAAAAAGCAATCGCCAATTCGTTGCCGGCCTCACGCTTTGACAGGTTGAGACAAAGTTTTTCACGCGCCAGCACGCGCTCTTTCGCACTGTCGGCGTCATCGGGTACAAAAGTGCAGCTGTTGTGTTTGTCCATTCAGGCCAGCAAATTCTTCTCATTCGCACACTAGATCTCTCGCAGGTAAGCAAACGCGCAAGTGGCTGCTGGGCTAGCTGAGCAAAGCATTTTGGATGCTAGTAATAAAAAGCCGCTTTTTAATTCTGCCGGACCCCGGTTTGCAAGACCATCATTTAGAGCGAATCGTGGTTAAACTGTGTGCGTGTTTGTGGTAAAAACAAAACATCCGTATACTCTTGATGCTTTCGCTTGCTTCATCGCGGTCGCCAGCCATAACATTGTGTTCAGTGTTTTCAGCGTCACATTAATAAAGTTCAGCACTTCTTGTACCCTACAGGTGCGTCCGTGTGTGTGTGTGATATTGTTCGCGTAGAATTGGTGGAAGCAATAGAAGCGAGAAAAAACAATTTGCTGTGTGTTTTGTGCTACAACTCTGTTCTGGCTGGGGGCAACCCCAACGACGCATCATCTCGTTACAAAGTGCCGCCGTTTCTTGCGCTCCGAAAGCAAAGCCTACTTCACGGTTACAGGAAGACAGTTGCCGGATCTACTGGTTGGAAGAAAGGCAGCAAACATGACTGACATTCGGGTATGTAGTAAAAAAAACAGCTTAATTTACTTTAGTTTATCCATTTTCAACAATGCTGTAAAGTAAAAATGTGGGTTTTACCGGCAAATTCAGCATGTACTTTGCTGCAACTTGTAGGACTATGGTTAATATGATGAATTTTCCTCTTCGCTATGGAGACATAATATCCTCAAATATCCGTACCAAGTCTGAAAAATTAGTGATACTTGTTCTACATTACCAACGGAGTCACAGAATAAGACTCAGAGTCCATAACAAAACGATCGCCAACAATCGTAATATCCCGGTAGTTGTTCGATTCAGTTTTGCGGTGGAATTTGCCTTAGCCGCCATTTTTGTGTTTGACGCGGTCTATCGGTGTGGTGCATGTTGCTGTCCTGCTTTTGGACGTGACAGAGCAAATGGGGTGGAAAAGAGATGGCACGCTATGCCGGTGCAAAAAACAACTAAACTCTGTAGCAAACGGATGCTTTGATGAAGCGGCTTCATGAACTGATGATGTACAGTGGCGGCGATGCAGTTTAGCCGAAGCGCTAAAGTAGAGAGAAATTTGTATCATTCATATTGTTCGTTCCATGTTTAAGTACGCTGTATCGAAAGTACAGCATAAGTTTATATTGCAGTAGTATGTAATTTTATCGTAGATTACCGGTTTTTGGTTTTAAACAACACTTTTTGTTTTGATTTAATTTTAGGCAATGTTTGCCAACCAGCAAAATGGTGCTTCGGCGGTGGCTGCTACATCGAGTCCCAAAATCGGGGGTAAATCGATCGAAAAGATTTACCAGAAAAAATCGCAGCTGGAACATATCCTGCTCCGACCGGACACATACATCGGTTCGGTCGAGATGGTGAAGGAACCGATGTGGGTGTTCGACAAGGAGGCGAATAAGATGGTCCAACGCGAGATTACGTACGTTCCGGGGCTGTACAAGATCTTCGACGAGATACTGGTGAACGCGGCTGACAACAAGCAGCGCGATCCGAAGATGAGCTCCATCAAGGTGGACATCAATCAGGAAACGAATACGATCTCGATATGGAACGATGGTCACGGTATTCCGGTGGTAATGCACAAGGAGGAAAAAATGTACGTACCGACGATGATCTTCGGCCATCTGCTAACGTCCTCGAACTACAACGATGAGGAGGAGAAGGTGACCGGCGGCCGAAACGGGTACGGTGCAAAGCTATGCAACATTTTCAGCACCAAGTTCACGGTCGAGACGGCTTCGAAGCAGTACAAAAAGTGTTTCAAACAGTCCTGGGGCGATAACATGTCGAAGGCGACCGAGCCGAAAATTAAGGAAGATTTCTTCGGTACTGACTACACGAAGATTACGTTTTCGCCCGATCTGACCAAGTTTAAGATGGAAAAGCTGGACGACGATATCGTTGGATTGCTGTCCCGCCGGGCCTACGATGTGGCTGCGTCGACGCGCGGTGTGACGGTGTTTCTGAACGGGCAGCGCGTTCCGGTAAAGAATTTCAAGGATTACGTCGATCTGTTTCTGAAGGATAACGTCGACGAGGTGGGCGGGCAGGTGAAAATTTGCTACGAAGCCGTCAACGAACGGTGGGAGGTAGCGGTGGCCATTTCGGAGCGAGGTTTCCAGCAGGTATCGTTCGTGAACTCGATTGCCACGACGAAGGGTGGTCGCCACGTGGACTATGTGGCGGATATGGTCGTGAAGCAGCTGATCGAGGTGCTGAAGAAGAAGAACAAGGGCGGCGTTACGATTAAACCGTTCCAGGTGAAGAATCACATGTGGGTGTTCATAAACTGTTTGATCGTGAACCCAACGTTCGACTCGCAGACGAAGGAAAACATGACGCTGCAGTCAAAGAGCTTCGGTTCGAAATGTACGCTGTCGGAAAAGTTTATCGGGGCCGTGGCGAAGAGTGGTATCGTCGAGTCGGTGCTACAGTGGGCCAAGTTTAAGGCCCAAACGGATCTTGCCAAAACGTCCGGTTCGAAGAAGTCGAAGATCAAGGGCATTCCGAAGCTGGAAGATGCGAACGATGCCGGTACGCGCAATTCGCTCAACTGCACGCTCATCCTTACCGAGGGAGATTCCGCCAAAACGTTGGCCGTGTCCGGGTTGGGAGTGGTCGGTCGCGACACCTACGGCGTGTTTCCGTTGCGCGGTAAGCTACTGAACGTGCGCGAAGCGACCCACAAACAGATTCTGGAAAATGCCGAAATCAACAATTTGATCAAGATTCTGGGCCTGCAGTACAAGAAGAAGTACCTCACGACGGAGGACCTGAAGACGCTGCGGTACGGCAAGCTGATGATAATGACGGATCAGGATCAGGACGGTTCGCACATTAAAGGTTTGCTGATCAACTTCATCCACACCAACTGGCCGGAGCTGTTGCGGTTGCCCTTCCTCGAGGAGTTTATTACGCCGATCGTAAAGGCGTCGAAGAAGAATGGCGAAGAGCTGTCCTTTTTCTCGCTGCCCGAGTTTGAGGAATGGAAAGCGGACACACCGAACGCGCACACGTACAACATCAAGTACTACAAGGGTTTGGGTACGTCCACCTCGAAGGAGGCGAAGGAATACTTCCAGAACATGGAACGCCATCGGATTCTGTTCCGGTACGACGACACCGGTGACGATGATGCGATTCTGCTGGCGTTCTCGAAGAAAGCGATCGAACAGCGTAAGGACTGGCTGACGGCACACATGGAAGAGTGCCGGCATCGGAAGCAGGTCGGTTTGCAGGAGCGCTATCTGTACACCAAAACGACGCGCGAGATTACGTACAAGGATTTCGTCAATCTCGAGCTGGTGCTGTTCTCCAACTCGGACAACATTCGTTCGATTCCGTGCGTGCTCGATGGGTTTAAACCGGGCCAGCGGAAGATTATGTTTACGTGCTTCAAGCGTGATGATAAGCGCGAGGTGAAGGTGGCCCAGCTGGCTGGATCGGTTGCGGAGAAGTCCGCGTACCACCACGGTGAGCAGTCGCTTTGCTCCACGATCGTCAATCTGGCGCAGAACTATGTCGGCAGCAACAACATCAATCTGCTGTATCCGGGCGGTCAGTTTGGTACGCGTTTGACGGGTGGAAAGGACAGTGCCAGCCCGAGGTACATCTTTACCATGATGTCGACACTGACGCGCCACATCTTTCATCCGCTCGATGATCCACTGCTGGAGTACCAGTACGACGACAATCAGCGCATCGAACCGGTCTGGTATCTGCCGATCATTCCGATGCTGCTGATCAACGGTTCGGAAGGTATCGGTACCGGGTGGTCCACCAAAATCCCGAACCACAATCCGCGCGATGTTATTGCCAACATTCGGCGCATGTTGAATGGGCAGGAACCGAAGGTGCTGACACCGTGGTACAAAAATTTCAAAGGCGTCATTGAATCGGTCGGTGCGCAACGGTACATAACGGCTGGTAACATTGGGCTGCTGGATAATCAGAAAATTGAAATTTCCGAACTGCCGATCGGTACCTGGACGCAAACGTACAAGGAGAACGTGCTGGAGGTGTTGCTGCACGGGTCGGATAAGGTTAAGCCCGTCATTGCGGAGTACAGGGAGTACAACACGGACACGACGGTGCGGTTCGTCATTTCGTTCCTGGCGGGCGAGTACGAGAAGCTGTACGCGGAGGAGGGTGGTTTCCACCGGGTATTCAAGCTGACCAGCTCTATTTCGACCTCGTCAATGCACGCGTTCGACGACAAGAGCTATCTGCGGCGCTATGCGCATGCGAATGACATTTTTGCCGAATTTTACACTATCCGGCTCGAATATTACGGTAAGCGCCGGACGTATCTGCTCGGTATGTTGCAGGCCGAGGCGGACAGTATGTCGGACAGGGCACGCTTCATTATGGAGAAGTGCGACGGTACGCTGGTGGTGGAGAACAAGAAGCGCAAGCTGCTGATTGACGAGCTGATCAAGCGCGGCTACCGGGCGGATCCGGTCCAGGAATGGAAGCGTCGCGTAAAGGCGAACGATGAAGATGCCGAGGAGGAGGAAGGAGAGGCCGACGAGGAAGAGCAGGAGGATGTAAAGCCGGGCAAATCGGCCGCCACCACCGGCAAGGGCGCAAAGGGACCGATCGATCCGGAGAAAGCGTTCCAGAAGCTGACCGACGTGAAGAAGTATAACTATCTGCTCGGTATGTCCATGTGGATGCTGACCGAGGAACGGAAGAACGAAATTCTCAAACAGCGCGATCTGAAACTGGCCGAACTGAAGGCCCTGCAGGCGAAAACGCCCGAGACACTGTGGATCGACGATCTGGATGTGCTGTCGCGCAAAATGGACGAGTTCGAAGAGAAGGAGCGGCTCGATGAGATCAGCACGGAGAAGAAGCTAAAGGGTGCGGCCAGCAAGGTCGGGATGTCCGGACGTAAGGTAGCGTCCGGGCGGAAGGTGGCCCTCGACGACACCAAACCGAGCGTGCACGCGGAAGCGGTAAAATTCCGCATCTCGGAGGAAATGGTTAAAAAGTTTGAGAAGGCGGTCAAGGTGAAGAAAGAGAAGAAGGAACCGGGCGAGAATGGGGAGGACGGTGGTACGGGAGATGTCGATGAGTTTGACGCGCTGGTCGATGGTACGGCGGCGCCTGGCGAGAAACCCAAACCGAAACCACGCGTCAAGAAAGAACCGAAGGAACCGAAAGCTCCGAAAGCGCAGAAGGCACCGCGCGTGAAGAAGGAGAAGGGATCGCCGGGTGAGAAGGGCAAACGTGGACGGGTAAGTTGCATAGGTCCGGGGTGTAAAGAGTAATGGTATGAGGGTCTAACGGGTTGTTTTGCATCTTACTTTGCACAGAACAAGAAGGCTTTCTCGTCGGATGAGGACGATGCGTTTAAATCGGACATGAGTGGCGATGATTTCGCTCCGGCGGTGAGCGTTCCGACGCGCGAAAAAACTGGACGTCGTGCGGCCGCCTCCAAGGTAAGATAATAAGTTGCTTGAAACTAATTTTAACAGGGTGAGGCCAAAGAACTGTTGTTAGTTAAATTTACTAAATGTTATTTAAATATCGTGCGGGGGTATTCAGAATCGGACACTTGATTTTCGGACGCTACGCTTCTATTTAGCTACGCTTTCACCAATTGCCTACAATTATAAAATGACATGAAACCTGTGCAGTGGGCTTCTTCCACTTCCCTATCTCACGAATATGCGAAGAGAGAATCAAAAATGCTCTTTTCGTCGAAAAAATGGGAAAGAAATAAAAAAGACTCTGTATATCGCGCGCTGGGCATTCAAACTAGAGTTGTGCACAATGAGTAAGAGTGGGTGAGTGAGTTTAATCTTGCAAAGGAGTTTATAGTTTCAACTCAGCATAATGAATTTTTATTACTCTCAATCTTTGCGCTGACTAGGGATTCCTTTTGGCTTCAAACTCACTCCTTTTGGCTTCAAACTCACTTCTTTTGGCTTCAAACTCACTCCTTATGGCTTCAAACTCACTCCTTTTGGCATCAAACTCACTCTCACTCGCTGCGCCGACTAGTGCCTCACTCCTTTTGGATTCAAACTCACTCTCATTCGCTTCTAAATAGTGACCAACTAATTTTGGCTTCAAACTCACTCAATAAGAGTGAGGAAGTCTTGGTCAATAGTTGCCGCATCGAGTGAGAGTGAGTTTGATGCCAAAAGGAGCAAGCCACTAGTCGGCGCAGCGAGTGAGAGTGAGTTTGAAGCCAAAGGGTGTGAGTTTGAAGCCAAAAGAAGTGAGTTTAAAGCCAAAAGGAGTGAGTTTGAAGCCAAAAGGAGTGAGTTTGACGCCAAAAGGAGTCACTAGTCAGCGCAAAGATTGAGAGTCATAAAAAATCGATATGCTGAGTTGAAACTGTAAACTCCTTTGCAAGATTAAACTCACTCACTCACTCTTACTCATTGTGCACATCTCTAATTCAAACATCATAACTCCGGTAGTACATGCGACAGCGGCGCCAGTCTTCACACGGTAGGACACGGGGATTCAAGTCTCATCTGGGCCGTTCCCGTATAGTGAGGACTGACTATAGACTATAGAAGTTTTAGCACTTAAGTTCCCCGAGTATGTGCCTCTTCTAGTGATGTGCGCTCTGGAGTGCACCCACGGTTCCGGAGCCGGCTCCGACTAAACCGCTCCGGAACCGGCTCCGAACTAACGGCTCCGCACCCACGGCTCCGGAGCCGTTAGTTTGCCATTAGGCCGTAAAGGGTCCATTTTTTGATGCCGTTATCACTATGCACTTTACAAAATAATTATCGTAACAATATCGTAATACTTGCTTGATGCATATTATTTTTCTAATGATAACATTACGAATCATTTAAATTGTCCCGTTCAATTAATTAAACAAAAGCAAATAAGAATGCATCGTTCCACGATGCTGTGACCGTCTAAATTAATTGATTGTTGTATTATTTTTAATTCGTGCGCACAGATGAAGAATTGTCTTGTAGAATGGGTTTGCTTCGTTTGTATGATTTTGCTACTTTATTGCGCGAGTCTCCGTAGCCAGTAGTTTGAAACCGTCTCAGGAGCCGTGGGTGCGGAACCGGCTCCGGAACATTGTTTTTCCGCTCCAGAGTCTGCTCCGAACCAACGGCTCCGGAGCCGGCTCCGAACTAACGGCTCCGGAGTCGGTTCCGAAAATTATTGGAACCGGTCGGAGCCGGCTCCGGCTTCGGAGCCGTTTTTCTCATCACTAGCCTCTTCCCTTCGTGGAGCATTTTATGACAAAAAAGTTAATTTTGTCAAGTGGCTGGCTCAAAGATTTCATCATGATTAGGTCCTTAAAATGCATGCACCATACAGATGCCTTTTATAAGGGCCGTTCCGAGGGCGGGTGCGTACTTTGCTTGATCGTCTTTCACAACAATCTTGAATTTTTTTTGCCGCAGATTACTTTTGAAATGCATTTTAGAAGTTTTGTAGATACAAAATATTAAATATTCAACATCAAAATCCTGATAGTTGCGCTGCTGCTAATTAATGTGCCCATAACTTGTTTATTATTTAAACATTGCAGAAGGTCAACTACTCTCTAATGAATGATGGCGAAGACGACGATGATGATGATTTCAACCAATCGGACGACGAAATGTTCGCAAATAATCCGGAAGGCCAATCGAACCCCGCTGGCGCCGACAGTGATGTGGAGGTTCTGGGGCCGGCCCGTTCCGCCGCGATTGATCTCGATGATAGCGATGCGACGCCGATCAAAAAGAAGCCAGGACCGGTGAAAAAGCGTACCCTTGGGCCGAAAGCGGCCGACACTAAGCCAGCGACAGGTGGCGCAAAACGTGGCCGCAAGGCTGCCGATAGCAGCAGCGAAGCGGATAAACCCGTAAAGGCAAGTGACCGCTTTATGTCTAGTAGCGCTATTCCCAATAACAAACTGTTCTCTTCTTTTCTAAATTAGAAAACAAAAAAGAAGATGATCGAAAGCTCTGAGGATGAAGAAGATTCGCCTGTGGTCGATGAAGATGATGATGATTCGGACTATTAAATGCGCGCGCGGCCCCTAATGTGTGTTGTGGGGATCCAACAACCGTCGGCATCGATGATAGGCGATCGGGTGTTGTTCAGCAAAACAACAAGGCGTTGGAAACGTTTGTCTACCTTAATGTAAAATTCCTATCTACCAAGCCTAATGCAAGCAAAACACCTACGTACGCATGAATTGATCATGGTCATGTATACTCGGCAGCAGCTGTAGTAGCTCCGTAGTGGAAAACGTATGTATTGGATTTTTATCGGTCATTAACGGTAAGCGATGGCGGGCGGGCAAAGTATTAAAGCGGAAAGATGCTAGAATTGGCGTGTTTTGTGTGTAATGTATGTCTCTTGCAAATGTTGTTCGAGGAATGGTAGACGTTGTGGGAAAAGGATATGCAGCAGGTGAACACTATTTACATTTTTATCCCTTCTCTCTGTTAGTTTTAGTAACACAAACAACAACGGCATCGCACAATCCGTTTTCCGTGCTGCTTCTTTCCTACACAACAGCAACTCGGTGGATGTTACAGTGAACTGAATTGTAACGAACAAGAACCACAAACACCGATACTTCTGCTGCAGAAATACATTAAATAAATGTTATAAACAAAAACAAGAAACAAATACGGATATCAGACGAGTGGAAGGCGTTTGAACGTTAGGAATAGTAATCGTATTTTACTATATACATATTACCGATTAAGCGAATAAGTACGATGTTAGGCACTAGGATTACCCACTTACACTTACCTTTCACTTACATTGGCAAAGAGTTTATAGCGAGTGTGAAATGGTACGTGAATAGTATGCGTGGCGGCGCTGATGGTAATCACCAACCTTACCCATACCATTGTTACAGCAAATGGCACAAAACAAGAACTAAATTTTAAGCATCATCATTTCAGATTGTTCGACACACACATCCTTGGGCACTACGTCCCCAATGTGTGTTTGTGCATTTCTTTCCTAAGTAGATCCATTTTCCGTTTTGATTCAATTACACAAAATACATCCATACTGTAAATACTTTGTATTTATGCATGTGTTCTTTAATTATTACATGAATGAGAAAGATAGACGAGCCGAGCGATGCGCCATGAAGTGAAGAGAAGTGAAAAATGATTCCCGGAATTACGCTAGTGGCTGTTTGTTTGTACCCAGACGTAATAATTCAGAGCGCCCTGCAAGATCGATTGGTTTTCTAATAATTTTAAAGATATCCTTCTTCTGGCTACAAATGCTGAGAGGCTGCCTTCTTTCCGGGAGAAATTTCCAAGAGAACTTATTAGTTAACTTTTTTTAATTTACTTAACAAACAGACGTCGCGTTTGAGGCCACAGCGACTAAAAGGATTCTCTAGATATTCAAAGAGTCCTCGTTACCGCTACAAGTATCATCAAGTTTGGTTTCGTTACTGCTTGTTAGAAGAATTCTGGAGATTTGACCTAATCTATACCCTGCAGCATATCTAGAAATAAGGAATCTTCTTCGAACACCGGATTCCGTATATTCATTACCAACACGCTGCCTGCAATACTATAGAACTGGACCGTGTTATGCAGCAGTATAGTGATGGGAACTCCGGAGTGGATTCACGAATCCACATGTTGAAAACCGACTCCGAATCCGATAAAATTCCGGAGCTCCGGAGTACTCCGATCGAATCCGGAGCACTCCGGAGCTCCGGAGTACTCCGATTGAATCCGTAGCACTCCGGAGCTCCGGAGTACTCCGATTGAATCCGGAGCACTCCGGAGCTCCGCAGTACTCCGATTGAATCCGGAACACTCCGGAGCTCCGGAGTACTCCGATTGAATCCGGAGTACTGAGGAGCTCCGGAGTACTCCGATTGAATCCGGAGCACTACGGAGTACTCCGATTGAATCCGGAGCATCGAATCCGGTTGACTCCGATCGAATCCGGTTGACTCCGGAAACGGGGAATAATCGACAATGTGCCGCGCATGTTTTAAAAAGGAAAATTTTCTTCACATAACAACCCCTCGCCCCCGGTCAAAACACTGCATACATCCGACTCGGATTCAATCCGGAGTCCGATCCAGAGTCCAATCCAAACTCCGATCCGGAGTCGATCCGGAATCGATCCGGAGTTGATCCGGCAACTCCTGGAGTCGGTTTGATCCGACTCCGGTGTTTGCATCATTTTGCCCAACACTACAGCAGTATGTATACCCTGGTACGTTTGTTATGCTGTCTGAACCGTTCGAATCGTACCGGAGTTAGAGGCAAGCGAATCGACGGCTGTGAAATTGAACCGTTTGAATTAGTAATTGAGGAACAGTGCGGCGAAGATAAAACTGCTCTACTACTTGCCGGTTTGCTGACATTGGCCAAAGTTAGAATAGCAATGGAACAGGATACATCGGATTCATGTGTCCCACCTGGAGGGAGTGTTGAAAGATACCAGCAAGCTCGTTTGCAGTATTAAGGACGACCTAGTCATGTCTCAACGACGTGCTTAACCTAGACCTTCTAGAGAATATACAATATGCGTCTGATACATGGACTCTCTGCCCAACATGAACAGAATCTTGTTTGCAGTGTTCGAGCCAAAGATGCTCTTAAGGTTTGTTTGTCTCGCATGCGTAGCAGGTTTAATGACAATTCCGCTACAATGCCTTCAATATAAGAAAGCTCCCCAGGATCTGATGAACTGGGCATGCCATCAAAGCGGATCGTGCAGATTATCCCGTTAGAGCGTAACAGTCTTTGTGGACATAGGAGGGAGGCATCTCATGGATAGAGAAGGGACTTCTGTAACACGTCTAATCCGCAAAAAATCAACTCTTTTCAACAGTTTATCATATTAAATGAAAGAAATATGTCATAATTAAAAAGATGCTATTTTTTTTTATAGAAAAGGACTGTGTATACTTATTTAACAAATTGATGGAAAACCGGGGATGATTTCTGTACTGTTCATAGGGCCTGCGCCAGAGAGACGGGCTTGATGGTCATCCCTTCAATCTGGCGCTAGCGTGGGCCATCCGAGACTCGGAGGTAGAACAATCTACGCTGATGACATAGCCATCATTGGTTTGAGGCTGTCCTATGCAGCAGAACCTTGGTTGGGAAATTAACGAGGGAGGATTGATGTGCAGATAGGTGATCGCATCTTTGAAATCATCCTAAACATCACCTATCTGAGGTCTAAAGTAAGCGCCGATAACATATACGTTGAATTGCGCACCAACCAGTCATACTACAGTTTGAGGAATTGGGCTTGTATAGAACCCTTTATGGTCCCAGCACTCACAAACGCATCCTCTGTCCAAAACTGACGAAACCGTCTTAGTTTCGTTTGATAAAAAGATGCTCAGAAGAACTTCTTAGTATCGTTTGTGTGCTCTACGAGCGGTACGGTGACCTCACCATTGTGCAGCGAATTCAGCTTGCCAGGTTCCGGTGGGCTGGTCTTGTCATGAGAATCCTCTTATGCCGTTCACATAGACGGAGGAGGCGGGGAAGGTTCAAATTGAGATGAAGTGATGCCGTTGATGCGTCCACCGGAACGACTGTGATATATAACGGATTGGCAGCCGACAGTGCTATGGACCGTGAGCGGTATCGGGGATACAGATATGTAAGTAAAGTATAGTAAATACATCCATAGCGTGATTTCAATTTTAATTGTAATTTTATTTTATCTGCATGCAGGAACGTCGGTTGTCACTTTGAAACTATGAAAGACAGAATACTATAAAGTTGTCATCATGGGAAATGTTCCATAGCTTCGTTATTGAATAAACGTTGGCGGAGATGATGCGTTGACTGCACATGAAGCTGTGAAAACTGGAAAAGAGGGGTAAGAAGATCACTTTTCATTGGTGATCGTTGTATTGGACACTTGTGGGTTTTAGCGCACATCAAACGATCCACCATTCGTTTGTGTATTAGATCCCAGATCAATATCATTTGTTTTAGAGACTTTTTGAAGGTGCTTCATTTGTGATATACAGCTCACTAGTATTTCCGCAAGTCCACTTCACGTTTGTCTGTGTGCACGTGGAGATTGATATCCAAAGCTATATAAACCTATTCAGCGCAACAAAACACAACATTACTTGCAGGAGACCCCAAAAAACCTAGCGGACGAAAAATAAACTGACCTAGCCAGAACAAAAGCTCAGACTGTTGCTGCTTCACTGGAATTATGCTACGGATTCTCATAGAGCCATGCTGTCCAATTAGTGCGGCGAACTGGCTATGAAGAACGAAATTTAGCAGTATTTGCTTAGACAAACCTTTTGTCTAAACAGAAACGTTGCCTAAACTTATCCGCAACATTCCGCGGTAAGAAGTCATGACTATCCACTGATCGCAGTATTAAAAATAGAAGGAAAAAACCTTCAGAGATGTAGCATAATATATGGAGAAGAAATCTTGCAGAGGTCAATAAACTACCGAATGTCCTTCGTACGTACCGAAGAATAATCAAAAAGATCTTTTTGAAGCGAAAATAAATATTTCGTATACGATTATGTTCCAGTGCGTTTAACAAAATACGGACCACTAAATCTTTTTCTGTATGGTTCACGTTCACCAAACAGAAATGTATCGAACGATGCAAATCACCCTGCAACTGAACTGCAAGATCAGTTTCGACAATAGCTTCATGCGATATACCAGCAGTAATTGCATTTTAACATTAATCACATCCAGTGTAAGCAAGAGAACCAGCCACGCCACATCGCGAACAAAAGCATTAGAGTGCTTGACAAATGCAGCTACATTTAAATCACTCACAACAAACCAAAACAATGCAACGTCACAGTGAAATGCACACACGCACACACCTTTCGCTGTCGGCACACCACTTCTTTTTGTTGACGTATGATGCTTCTGCCACTGTAATCTCAGTAACCCGTCGCCATGCACCACATACGAAAAAAAAACAACACAATCGATTGTTGTGAACACGCGTGTAACTTAGATTTTTCACCTCGCGGAGGATTGGAGGCTTTTCTTTTCACGTTTATTCCACTTATCCACACACTCACAAAAAAAACTTGCCACTTAAAATCTGTCTCCACCGTCGTAGCGCGGCAGCTGTTCTCCGCCGGAAGACAGAACAGTGTTCCCGGATACTTAAACCATTCGCTGGATCAGTTCGTTGATCTTGTCCTCGCGGTTACCGAAGTCTCCACCTTCGACGTAGTGGTTGTTCTTCTTGCGCCAGCCACCGGTCGGTGTGTTGAGCTTGAACGGCCACAGGAAGTTGCTCACCTTCTTGAAGGACGCGCCGCCGGTGTAGATGTGGTGGACCATATCTTCCACGCACTGCAGGCGGTGTCCACGGAGCTTACGCTCGATCACGAAGTTGTCGGTGATCGGAATGCGACTATGTCGGTGCTACAGAACGGGAACAAGGTAAGAGAAACCCCAAAATAAGGTTAGTTGGGAACGTTTGTGGCAGCCTAGCAGCGTATCATTAAACACAACACACACACACCTTAACGAAGCCACGCTTGTAGATCAGATGACGAACGGACTTCAGTGTCGGGTAACCGTAGGTAATGTAGGGCTCGGCAATGCGCAACATGTTCTTGGTGGCTTTGTTCAGCTTGATGAACGTGCCGTTGTTGATCTGGCGCAGACGGAACAGCTGCAGCACCTTACGCACCTTCGGGGCCACCTTGTTGATACTGATCGGGGTGTGAAAAATAGAAGAAACAGGTTCCAATCACGCAATGCCTCAATGTACCCAACGAACGCAGCCATCATCAACATCACACTTACCCACGGATACGAATGACAAACGCCACCTTCGGCTCGGCCGGGATGTAGATGTTGCCCTTCGACTTGGCAAGGCGCGCCTGCTCCACGACGGCACGCTCCGTCTTCAAGTACTTCTTCTCGTAATTGAGCGCACGGAGCAGGTTCTGCTTGCGGCGCAACAGACGAACGGCACGGATGCGGCGACGGTGCAGAATCATGTTCGGCCGCTGGCCCTTCTTGCCTTTGCCGATCTTCAGCCACGATTCGGGCACCACGGGCAACCGCTTCACTCGCTTGGCATCGCCGGCAACCTTCGGTTTCACTTCCTTCTTGGCGGCGGGTTTTGCATCTGCCGGCTTTTTTACGGCCTGCGGGGCACTCTTAGCCTTATCAGCCATCTGTCGGGAAAGTAAAGCGAACCGTAAGCACCGGATTTACACTGTTTTTGCGAGCAAATTGCAGGAGGAAAACAATACACCGTTCCTACCTTCAGCACGTTGTACGTCGAAAAGACCGAAATAACAGGAAGTTGTCATGAGTTGGCAGCAGTGAAATTTGACAGCGGCGAAAATGGGGTTTCGTGGTGAAATGGTGAATTTCGCTTCTGCTGTACGAACAACGAAGCGTACCAAGGTTGATAGAGTTATATGTACATCTTGACATATTTAAACATTACAGCAAAAAAACCGTTACACGCCGCTTCACTGGCTTGGCATCGCCGGCAACCTTCGGTTTCACTTCCTTCTTGGCGGCGGGTTTTGCATCTGCCGGCTTTTTTACGGCCTGCGGGGCACTCTTAGCCTTATCAGCCATCTGTCGGGAAAGTAAAGCGAACCGTAAGCACCGGATTTACACTGTTTTTGCGAGCAAATTGCAGGAGGAAAACAATACACCGTTCCTACCTTCAGCACGTTGTACGTCGAAAAGACCGAAATAACAGGAAGTTGTCATGAGTTGGCAGCAGTGAAATTTGACAGCGGCGAAAATGGGGTTTCGTGGTGAAATGGTGAATTTCGCTTCTGCTGTACGAACAACGAAGCGTACCAAGGTTGATAGAGTTATATGTACATCTTGACATATTTAAACATTACAGCAAAAAAACCGTTACACGCACTTATGATTTGTTGTAATGAAAAGAATTATAATGGTGAAACCATTTTTATAGCATTTAATCTCTTTAATATGAATACTGTTATGAAATATTTTATAATAAACTTTGCCAAAAATGTAGTTTTTTTTAACGACCATGATTTTTTTATTTGTATGGCCTCCACCGGCTCATATTCAAAACGATTGTATTTATTTTTGTTTATTTGTCTTTTTTATAAACAGATTGTTGGAGTCTATGAGTTAAAAAGCATAAATATAGATGTAATTTTATATTGTTACCAATTGTTTCAACGAAATATAGAATGCTCTGCTTTAACTTTGCCGTTTAAACTGTCATTGCATTGCTGAGAGTAGTAAGATTTGAACAAAATCAATTCAGACAGGATCGAAACTTAAAATACTCAAATATAATACAAAGTATATGCGATAGCAGCAAAAGTACGACAAATGTATAATTTTATTGTCCGGTAATACTTCAAATACAACGAACAGCTGTAAATTAATGTTTATACAAAATCTATTACGCCTAACTTGACCAGTATACGAAAGAGTCACTTTCTACATTTTCACAATTTCCACACTGCCACCACGGCGCGGGTCGAATGCAGCCTGGACCATGTGCTCCTTCGCATCCTGTACAATCCCGGTCGCTGCAGCAAATCCGGCATCGGGAGTTTTCTCTTTCACACGGTGCCCTTTCGCCACAAGTCCGTTCAGTATGGACTGAGGGAATCCTGGTTCGTAATCAACCCACATAGGAGCCAGCTGATGGTGAAGCCGTTTTTCCTTCATAATTGTGTCGAGATCATCGCCAAACACTAGATGACGATAGATCATGACGGCCGTCGCACTGGTAATGCGTGATCCACCCGCTCCACCGAGAACCATCCGCACCGAACCGTTCCGATCCGTGACAATCGAAGGTGTCATGGAGGAGAGAGGAATCTTCCCTGGCGCAATAAAGTTTGCCGGTGACGCTGGCAATCCATACGTATTGACAGTGCCCGGTGTAGAAAAATCGTCCATTTCATCGTTCAGAATGATGCCCGTCGATTGAGAACGTATTTTGGCTCCGAGTCTAAAATGCATGGAAGGAAAAGAAATTATTAAAACGGTGTCTTATCTTCATGAGCATTTAAGTCAATTCGTACAAATAATTTATTGTGCTCGTTGCCGATACTGCATCACCGTTTGGTGCCAACACACAGATATGGGCCGTTCCCTTGTCCTCTACGTCGGCAAACTCGGCCCCATAGTACACAAAATCGTTGTGCGTCCGGTCGTCGTCAATCATCTTGTTCCTAATGTTAGTTGCGAAATGCGGATCCGTCAAGTTCTGAATCGTTTCAACCGCTTCCGGCGTAAAAACAGGATCACCAATGCGTGTGCGCAAGCCGTACGCAAACTTCATGCTCTCAACAATGCGGTGCCACGTAAGCGAATCGTTTGGCTTCATGTCCGTGTAACCGTCCAGGATGCGGAGCATAAAGTTCTGCACCGTCCCACTACCCGGAACGGTGATGGAGTGGACCTGTTCCCCTGTTTTAAGTGTTACCGAATCGGGAGACTCCCAACGTGGTCTGGAAAATGGCGAAGGAAACATCTTGTAGAACATCTGGTGAAATGCTGTGTGAGTTAGCAATTAAATTACCTATAGCTTAAGAAGTCTTCCTCGTCTATAATACTGCCAAACGATTGTAGATCCCGCATCAACATTTTTAGCAGCGTTCCGTTCCTGCTGTACATGCTGTCGACGCCTTCCCGCGCAACGATCCGCAAACTTTCCGCCAACTTTAACCGCTTAATCGTGTCTCCCTCCTGCCAGGTGCGATTTGTCGTCGGATTAATGAACACTTCTCTCATCGAAGGTTCCGCGTACAGCTGAGCCTCGACACGCTGCAAAATCCTGCTCAGGTACGGCGTCACTAGATGTCCCCGTTCACACAGTTCGATCGTTGGCTGCACAAGTGTGGCCCACTCGAGCCGTCCATACCGTTGATGCAGCTCCCAGTAACCCTTCAGCTCACCCGGTACCGCCACAGTTAGCCCACGCGTGTCCTGACCCCGTTCCTTCGCCGCACGCAGCATACTTCGCTCGGAAGCGGCCGGTGCCGATTCCCGTGCGTTCAGCGTCTCGATCGTACCGTTCTG